>CAEGAE010021111.1:0-99311 GCA_903067095.1 Girardinus metallicus | reverse complement strand
TGCAATCCAACCTAAATAAAACTCCACGAAAAGTTCAAATTTATTAAGGAGTGCCAGAAATGTCTAAATGAATAAAACATTACAGAAGTTTTTATTGTTAATTGGTCGGACTGCATTAGATCATCCAGTTGGGAATTTCCAATATTTTCAGGATGTTTTGGTCCCAGTGAGACCAGGAAGCTCACCGCTGTAAAGCCACAGAACATGGTGGCTCTGTGTGTGAATTAGCATTGTGTGTGTTGTCAGAAAAGCCGAGGCGTTGAGAATTAGTGGGGACAGCCAGAAGCAACCAGACAGACACCAGAGGTGAGGGAGAGACACAAGATCAATAGTCTATTTAAACGGTTTTGTTACTGAAACTTGGAGCGGCTACAAGCACAACAAAAGTTTCTGCAGACATGCAACCTGAGAAATAAAAGAAAAAACTTTTCAAGGTTTCTTGTCATTGTTATTATAAGCAGCACTCATGGTTTTGTGATGTATAAGAGAACAATTCAGAAAAAAATAAACGCGTTTAATCCCGCTTTTCTCTAATAACCAGTTAAAATGGAAGAAATCTGAGGCAGAATAAAAACATGTCTATTTCTGCACAAAGCGTCTCTATTCTAAGAAACAAGCAGGGGAGGGGTCAACTCTCTGCTGACTGAACAAAAATGAAACAGTTTCTGTTTTGCTTGTTTATTTTGGAAGTTGAGAATGTCTTCCAGTTCCAGGTGGTAAATGTTGGTCGGAATTTAAAGTTTATCGATCTGTGAAAAATGTCTACAACATTTGCTAGCTTGTACCTAAAAGTGTTAGAAACACAATATTACCTCAAGGGAACATTTCCAACATTTTCAGTATGTCAGATGCTTTAAACTATTTCATACTTTGTCAACTCGTTTTGCTTAAATCCTTGTTAAAATAGATTAAAGATTGTAAACATTTCATGGCGTCTTTGCTCCTTTCTGATTAATGCTGCCCTTGGCCAGCCAGTCTGCTCATTTGGACTATGTCTGAATTGGGATTAATGAGCGTACATGCCGCACATTTCAGATTTTTGCTTCCTTCAACTTCTCACTTTGTGTTTGTTCGTATTATGGTTGTGACGAGACAAAGATGTAAAATAAATTAAGCAGGTATAAATACTTTTGAAAGGAGCGATATGTGTAAACACATAAAGGTGTAACCGATAGTAGAAACTCACTGCAACACATTGTTTTCAGGCCATTGTCAGTAAATTAGTGGCGTTTGTTTGGCTGGCATCAAACGGATTACTGTGCATGCAGACGAAGTCTCACACAACAGAATGTAAAATATAAACACACTTCCAACTAAAGCCTCTCATTTGTGTAAAAACCCAGGATTGGCCCTTTGTGATGTATCGACGAGCTCGCATATTTCTCAGAAATTAACCGACGCAGAAGACGCCGCCTCGGCTTTCATGTTCCCAGATAAACAAGCGCTTCAAAAGCTTTCAAACAGCGTCTTTAAACTGAAATTACAGCGTGTTAAATATTCGTTTTCTGACAGATTCCTGATTCGTTTGCATGGAGAACGCAGGGCGGGGTGGAGGGACAGATGTCATGTAGGAGAACTTAAAAAAAATAAAAACATTTTTGTTTGTGCCGAGGCTACCCCAGGATCATGGTACACAAAGCACTGCGTCCTCTCTCGCAGAATCCCTGCTGTCTGAATGATGTTCAGTAATTGGGACAGCCTTACGACCTGCAACCGGAACAGAACTCATTAAAAACAAGAAAATAAAATGAGAGGGAAAAAAACTGGACGTGAGGAACTTTTCAGAACCAACCATTAGGGGCGAGGGTGTTCTAACTTTTTCCTCTTCTTGGAAACACATTTTCCTTCCTATATTTCTTCTTCACAGATCAGACTTTAAATAAGTGAAAGTTAAATTAACAATTCCCCCCCGCCGATAAAAAGAAAAAAAGCAAAACCTGGCAGGAAGATGTGGTTTGAAGCTGCAGACGTGACTCAAAATAAAGGCAGAGAAGTTCGTCTTTATAGCGAGAACATATAGAGATTCTTTTTACCCCTCAATTTGACTCAATTTGCATTTGAGAAACTCTGATTCGCAGTTGGGTTTCATCAAGCTGGGCCATTGTTTAACATTTTCCTACAAGTTTGCAGTTCAGCTCCCAGCGTGAAAAGCTCTCATATAGGGGAAGAGAGAGCTACATTGGCACTAAATAATAATAATAATAATAAAAAAAAAATACTTAACAGAGTCTCATGCTAAATGTCATATATCTGCCTGATAATTATTCTCAACCTGCGTTTATCATCCTAAAATGCATTTCTAATAGATTTACACCGTGTGTGGTAGATGGATAAAATCATCCGAGCCGTCTGATCCATCATGTGGGCTTCTCTTAACAGGCTTGTCAGTGTCCTAATGGAGCTCAGTGAAAGTGCAAGCACAGAAGCCCCAGGAGGGCAAACAAGTGATCTGTCTCCGCTGTCGGCGGAGCCCGGTGGCAAAAGTCATGTTTGTCGCTGTTTTGGCCACAGCTGCCTGGCAACTGTCACGGCTATTAGCCACAGACGAAATATGAGACCAAATCCAATCAGATCAGGTCATTACAGAGCGATGAGACGGAGAGGAAATGATGGAGGGACGGGAGGCGGAGTGAGAGATGGCTGATAGAGGGAGGGAAGAGCGCGCGAGGCGGCGGAAACAATGGCGTGGAGAGATGACAAGATGGGAGGAGAGAGACAAGAAAAGCTGGGAGAGGGCGAGAAAATGACAGCAGGAAGGAAAGGAAAGTAATCAGAGACATCACTGCCAATTACCACCATACATAATAAGGCCAGAGATCACACACACATACACACACCATCACTCACACACTTGGATGGACATGCATAATTAATAAGAGTCAAAGTCAGTCAAGTTTGCGTTTTACCGACTTAGAAGTTGAGTTGAAAGTCTTCAGTCCCGTTTCAAGTGTTTCTCGACAAGCTGGAATTAAAATCAGCAAAACCTAAAAGACAAACACTCGTTTTGGGTTGGTTCAAGAAAAAGAGAATCAATAATTACTGTTTTTAAAACTGATACTGTGGTAGTTCAGTCACTGCACTTTGACTCAGCTGTCAAAAACTAAGACAAGTGTAGAAACCAGTGTTTGAATCAAGATCCATATTAGAGATAAAGTGACCATTTAGGGATGGAAGTCCAGTAATTTGACTGCCCAGAAGAAGTTGAACAATCAGAAGCAAAAATAATCAGAAATGTTGTCAGGCTATGATTAGTTGGAGCCATTCCAAGCATTTGGTATACTGTAGTGATTATATCTTCATCAGTGCAGACAAAGTGTCCGCATAGTGAAGCCTGAGATAGAATATTATTAGCAGGACAATGCTTTGAAATCAGCTTAGCCTGTACAGATTTTATGGTGTTAGTGTATAGGTGAGGTCAGGAGTCATGTTAAAGGAATAGTCTGTCTGACATTTTGACTGCTTACAATTCGGACACTGAACTAAATGCATATTGCTAATCAGCACCTGACACCATTTGCAAGAGTTATGGACGGGACGCCCTGGAGCGCAAATCTCAAGCACACACCATATTCTCAAAGGCACAGGAAAGAGTTACTGAAAGGTTTTGTTTTTTCTTATCAAAGTTGGATATTTTCTTATGCAGTTGAAATGTAGGGCAAATACATTACAGTGATATTATTTCTATAGCTTAAATTTGTATGACATGTTGCACTAAAGGTTCCCTCATAGTCTTCTTTTCCTGGAGCACGCTCTTAAAGTTACCTGGGGAGTTTCAAGCATGTCTTCTTTCCTCTGAGTGGAGCATTTTTTCTTTTTTTTTTTTCAGACCAATCAACCCTGGAGCAAAGCTCTGCAGAGTGCTCATCTTAAACTGCTCCTACGAACACACACTCCAATCTCTGTCACAATGCTTTGCAGCTCCTTAAAAAATTGCCTTTGCCCTATTTGGCACCTTCTTGATTAATGTCCCTCATGCCTGGCCCCTGAATTAGTGGGCTACGGCCTTTCCTGGCAAGTTGGTGTGCGGCCACATTCTAGAAAAGATGGCTTAGTTTCTGAGAAGTGTGTTTTGTTTGGTGGCTTGGAACACTGGGGCACCTGTCACAAAAGATTTCTTATATTAAAAGAGCTCAATTAAGTATATTTGCAAAGAGAGCTTTTCTCTCACACAACAGATTTCCTTGCGGTTCTTAGAATACCTTGTCTTTTAGGCAGCCAACGTATAATGAAAGGATTTAAAAAATATAGAGTAGGCTTTTTATATTACCTCTATAGAAGGCTGGCTTATTATAAGGGTGTGGGTTACCTTCAATCATCTCCATAGTTATGCTGTCATAAGCTCAGACTGCTACAGTACTTTATGCAGAGAAGTTTAGATATGTTGCAGTCTTTTGTTAGCCAAACACAGGATTGTGTTAGATAGCCAAAATATGTCTACTGTGGTTTCATCAGTCCAAAGGACTTTGTTGATGGTCTGTTTAGAAGGAAAGTTGCAAATACCAATTATGCAGCCATAATATTTTTAGAGATAACAGGCTTTCCCCAGCAACTCTTACAGAGAAACCAAACTTGCTACGTCTTTTATAATTTTGCCGTCAGGAATTTCAACATCTAATATGGTAACTGAGGGGTGTCAAGAAAAATACGGAGCTGATCAAGCTTTGTAAAGCCCAAAGCTAGAGTAAACATGCATGGATATACCAATATGTGCAGAAGTGGAAGTGTCCTAAATATCTCTCTGTAGAAAGATAAACTCCAAAAATGTAGGAAATTACCTCAACTGTTCTGAGACCGACGAACTTCATTTAAGTTATTAGGTCACTGACGTAGTTTGAGTCTTGGGAGGATGATCTTTTTCTGAAATGCAGTATTAGTTTTATGCGAGATGTAATGGGAACTACAAGTTAGCGATAAATTCATAAAGATGTTTTTTTGGCAAAGGTGAGAGGACCTTTTGGGTCAGTAGTGCTTTGTGGTCTAAGAGTTATCGAATTGTCTGAAAACGGCTTTTGAACCCTTTCTAAACTGATACAAGTCATTTCTTATTTGTTCTTTAAGCTCATCAGACTGCAGCATGATGTTTTGCTGTTTTAGATCACATAGCCCACTTTGTGTTATTAGACAGATCATATTTATCTACTTTGTTCATCAGACTGATTTTTTGACATAGGTTGGTTTATACAAGTTGTTGCTACTTAAACTGGGTTATCTTTTTCTGATAAAATTTGTTTGGTGACTTAAGGAATTGTTCCAAATCCTATGGATGACACTTCAATGTCACAACACAAAGAAAGGCTGCCAAAGATGTAAGATTTTCTCTTCATCCTCAGAGGCACAGTTGGCTAAAACCTTTTGTTGCATACCTTCTGTGGGTGTAACTGTCTACAGCTATGAATGAAAACAAACATATAGGCTCCAGTGTGTAGTGCTGATACTCATTTGCAGCCAGACAGCATGAGAGATAGAAGCAAAAAGATGGTGGTTAAAACAAAGTGGAGGAGGGAAATATTTTTTACCTCAACCCACTAAAACATGCCCTTCCATTTTTAATCATAGCGCAGAATTCAAAAAAACACAAACACGCCTAGTGTTTCCCAGATGTTGCGTTATTTTAAGAGAAATGAAACAAAACTTGGTGCAAGCCTCAACTCAGTCCTAAATCTTTACTTATTCACAAGTCAGTAGAGTGAGCTGTGAGCAGCAAAATGAGATTTACTGCTTTGTCACACCCCATCATTGTCAGTTTGACATGTGTAACACGTGAAATTTCGATTTGAAAGCCACAGACGCGCTGTAGATGCAACTTTGTTTCCTTCTGGGTCAAAATTTGCGAGGGCACAAACTGTAATTCATCCAGATGTCAAGAGGAGGAGCTATATAAAAGGTGCTGCAAAGCAGTTATGGCTTTGAAGAGGGACGTATTTTGCACACAGCTGAAGAATAATTTGACGTGGATTGAGGTTTTAGCAGGGGAAGGAATGATAAATGCGGAAGAGGAGAAAATAACATCTTAGGAGCAAAGACACCAAAGGCAACCCAAGAACAGAAGATATTAGAAAGATGATGAACAGATAAGAGAGGAATAAAAAAAACAAAAACAGCTTTTATAGATTACAGATAGGAGATGGAGGACATTTTCGTAGACTAAAAAGAAGTATATGTGTAAAATAGTACAGGGCCTCGTAAAAAGATTTGTCCCCTTCAAACGCCTTTTGTCACATAACGATAGACTTATACATTTTCCAGTGTGATAAACACACAAAGCAGCGCATAACTGTCAATATCCCAAGATTTGGGAGTCTTGACTAAAAATGTCTAAAAATACTCATTACACCTCACAATTTGTGCTAAAGCGATTAACTAATTAACTAATTTAGTAATCGATTAATCATCAAAGAAAGGCTATTTATTGAAACTGGCTATTTATACTCATGGCTAACACTGTACAAATATATATACATTTTGCTTTAAGAAAATAGAACAAAACTTTGTATATGTTCTACCCAGAACTCAAGAGGCATAGTTTTAGCTTAGCATTTTTCAAATTCTGTCTATTAAGCACCTTTTTCTATCCAATTATTTATTGATTAAACCAAAAAATGAAACAAATCAGGGTTACACTGTCGTGACGTTAAGTCCAGCAGAAAGGACTGTTGATGCAGATGCATCCTTTGCTACAAATGATCCAAGCATACACTACAGCAATGCTGCGATTGCATTTTAGACAATAAAATGTTATGAATTATTATTAGTTTTTGCCTTTATTAAGAATTTCTGATACTGCATAAAAAGAGGCGTAAGTGGTTAAATGAAAAAAATCTGCAGAATGTGCCAGTTTTTATCCAATTAATCGATTAATCATCAGAATAATCGATAGAATAATTATATAAAATAATCATTAGTAGCACCTCTACTCACAATTATGCAATATATATGTCGACCTACTACATAGAATCCAAATAAAATACATTGAAGTTGTGTATATGTATATATTTATATAGCTGTAAATACTTTTGCAAGCCACTGTACAGTAATCCGTGTGAATGGAAAGACTAAAATTTAAGAGTGAAATGAGCGAGCGATCTCACATGTATCACATTCAACATCACAGGCACTTTGCTCAACCTCAGTTATGATTCTGTAGGAGTCTGTGTGTGCGTGTGTGTGTGTGTGCGTGCAGGTGCAAAGTCTGACTGTGCTGTGTGAAAAACAAAGAGCTGCGTATGCGTCACCTGCAGTCAGAGTCAGTGGAGACAATGCGATTTCAAAGCAGCAGTATTTGATTATGCTTTTATTTCCTCTGAAATGGTAAAGCCAACAAATCATCACACACAATTCCACACAGCAGGGATCTAAAGTCCCCGAAAGAAAAGGAGGAAGTGAAACCATTACACCTGCTGCAGCTGCACAGCAGATTGGCCTTTTTTAGCTTTCGCCGAGTTTCCTCATTCAAACTCGCTAATGTGAAACCGGTCCGATTTACTACCAGAAGACTACAAACGCTGAGAAAACAACTGATTTAAAACTTTTAATTTTGTAGTTTAAATAAAGAAAATAATTTTCTTTTCACTTTCCATTGTGTTGTAGATTTGCTGTTGTGTTTTTGAATGCTCACGTTGCGGATGATTATTGGCCAAATTATTAGCATTTTAGAAGGAAAAAATAAATTGCTAGCTAAATTTATTAAAACATGAACGTTTTACTACTTTTATTACATTTACAAGTTTTTATGATACTGCAGTCGTCACGAGGAGCCGAAGGAAAAGGAGTGGTTCAAGCTAAAATCTAGAAGAAAGGTCAATTAACATTAAATGCGGCAGATGTCGCACAAGAAGAAAGAGGGAGCAAAAGCAGAGGTGACCGGGACACCACATCATCCACAGAGATAATGGACGAATAATACAACAACCCACCTTGAGATCGAGTCTTTTGAACAGGGACACAGTTTGGTCATTTTTCATTTTGAGTGTTTATCTAAAACAGGGGTAAATTCCTGGATGTGTGCAAAAGATAGAAAAGAGAAAGAAAGCAGTGCATTCCATTTTTAATCCAATTTAAAAAGACCCTAAATTACACGCATAACTAATTCAACACAAGCCTGAGGAAGGCTGAACACTATTAGAAAAAGGAACCCGGTCCACCCCTATATGTGTCGACCTCTTTCAATTCAGGAAAAGTCAAGTGCCGCCGTGTTTTTAAGAGCCCCAGGTGTGTCTGATAGAAGGATTACATCCCCGCTGATGTTTGGTACCTGCTGATATATTAAACGTAGCAAAAGCGGCAGATCTACTAATGCCACAAGCAAAACGGTTAGAAAAACCTGACATAAAACAGAATTTTGAGACAAACACCGTTTTAACCTCTGAACTTTTTAAAATGTTTTCACATTGCAACCAAAATCTAACATATTTCATTGAGATTCTGTATGACACATCAGCAACTAAGTTGTCCTGTTACGAGATTCTTAGGCTATTTCTGAAGGCAACCGTTGTCTGTGGATTTTAGTTGCACAATATATGCACGATTCATTTAGTTCTTCGTCTCCAGCTGAGTTTTTTTTTTTTTATTCATTTAGTTCGTCGTCTCCAGCTGAGTTTTTTTTTTCTGCTCTTGAGCATGAGTCAGGTGTGTTATGGTCACATGGCACAGCTTCCACCTGTTCCAGATTAACCCAGTGTGCTGCGCTGCCAGGCTGGGATTAACCTCTCCACAAACACAGAGTTAGCACACACAAGTAGCAGGAAGTTCACTGCCTTCGAAACACACAAACACACTTTTCCTGTCACACAGTCCTATAATAATTCCTAATGACGGATTACAGAGGACGACTTTTGGTCGCTATATATTTTTTGCGGGCTCCCCGCTGCGTGCCTCCTTCACTCCAGTCTTTCTCTTAGCAATTTATGTCTTCATAAAAGCAGACTTTCTTGTAATTACTGCTTCTGTAAAGAAAAGTAATCTGTCCTCCTGCTGAGTTTTATTAGACGGCAGAGCCTTGAAGGACTTTATCTCCTCGCTCTTCTCCTGTTAAGTCATTTCAGACACTAAATAGGAGCGCTACATTTGCAGTGTAAAGGGGTAAGAACTCCTTACTCGTTATGGATGAGGAAATATAATGTTTTCAGAGACTTTCACACAAACACAGGCACTCTAAAGCCCATAAGGGGTTAGGAGATTATAGCTGCTTGAAATGATGATGGCCGGTACCGACATAAAAAACTACTTACACTAAAAAATGACAGCCATAACTATGTTTAATACAGCAAGGCTAAATGACTTGTTTATGTGCGCTCTGTAATGGCATTTTCAGGAATAAATATCAATAAAGCGCTTGGTGTGAAGGCTATACTCGTCTGTAGAAAGGGAACTCGCGCCATACAACGCTAGTGTTTTGTTCAGATACTATATGATAGAGCAACACACGTTTGAGCTGTATTCACATTCTCGCTAGTAAAAATGTATGTTTGTATTCAACCCCCTTTACTCCAACAACCCTAAATTAGGCGATATGGACTTAAAAGTTTTATCACAATATTTTGTGGTTTTATTGCGATAATGGTGAAATATCGTCGTAGCACCACAAACACAAGTAAAGCCTGGTGGCCCGCCAGGCTTATAATACGCCATCCATAAGAGACCAACACCGTAGATGTAAACCACATCTGTGGAGTGTGACACCGGAGTTTTGTTCTCACTCTTTCACTTAGTGTGTTTTCGTAGGGCGCTCCCGAAGTGTCCGAGGATCTCGGAGATGTCGGCGCGCCGCACTACAGCCACAAGCGACGGCCGCCATAGCCACAAGTGTCGATTACAGCACAACGTCCCATTAAATTTCCCATCCTTTTTCAAATTTCTCACACCATTAGCTCCGAAGACATTATCATTTAGCAGGCTCGATGAGAGCCGCTTTGGAAAGGAGCACAAACACATTGCAGATAAAATGCTCGCTGTCCGAATGCAACGTGATCGCTCCTTACTTCTGCAGCCAAAAAAAAAAAAGAAAACCCTCTTAAAATGTTCATTTAGTGTACATCAGTCACTGCGCTTAGAAATCTCATTTAAGGCTTGTTAACATTTGCTCGCATTAGCTACAATAAGCTGCTGGCCTCGCCCTCAACAAGCTGCAAAACTTCTCGGCGAGCTTAATTGCTTAATTATTATTACTCATGCATTGCACTTGAACGTGAAAAAGTTTGCGCAGCTTTGAACTTGAGTGAAGGGGGGGAAAAAAGAAAACTGTAGGAGAAATTATAGTTTTCCAAACTGCATTAAGAAACGGCAGCGCAAACCCGCCTCCCCCTCATCCTGCACTTGGAAAATAAATGCCTCCTGCTATTTGTTTGGAGAGAGAAAAACTATTAAGCAGCCACTATGTCTCCAACTGTGTTTACAAGAAGGGGAAAAGAGGCAAGTGCAATTTGATTTGTGCAGATATTTTGTGACACAATTTATTTAAAAGCACAGCTGTTAAATCACATCTAGACAGGACGATTTGTCACCCGTTCTGAATAAAGAGGGTCTTTCATGGGGAACCCAGGAAAGGGGGCTTCTGTTTGTAGAAAAGTCAGAGATGATTTCTGGTCTATGACCTCTCATTAAGCCGATGTCACTGTCAACATCAGAGCATTTAAGGCACATTTAGCTTTTTTTTTTTTTAATGGAACATGGATCTAGCAAGTTTATTTATAACTCAGTATGATAAAAACTACAGTATTATTGTATGAACAGAAGCATAAGATAAAAATCCACATCACTATTTAATTGCTTTTACGTCAAACATCATCAGTTGTAGTTTGCCAAGTTTAATGTAAAAGAGCTTTAAATAACTAAGAGGGATTGGAGGGCTGCTTCATTCCTTGTCTTCCCAATCCTTATCTCCTTTTCCCAAAACTTTCCCTCTTTTCAGTCTCCATGTCCATTACATTTTAAATAAACCAAAACCAATTTCACACAGACAGACACTCTTCCTGCCAGCAAGAAGACGACTGATGGGGCACCCCTTTAGTTTCTAAAATATGTCTGATATTTGGGCCAGGAAATATTCCCAAATAGTCAAATTCATCTTTTTTGTAAGCATGGGCGAAGTGCAGAAGCCTACTTGCAACGAGTTACCAGGCAGCAATAGTTTTGGGAGGGGCAACGCTGCAGTACTCTCTGAAGGACTCTGATTGGCACATTCTGCATGGGGTTGGTGTTTTCCTGGAGGATGTGTGGGTCTTCTCAGGGTAATCTGGACAATTTTAAATACTCCCTCTGAGTTCACTGCTGACTGAAATGTGCGACCATGGTTACTTGTCTTTAGTGTTCCCTAAGGGCCTTCAAGGACTTAGGCGATTATAAGAAAATGCAGATGAATAGATAAATTACTTTTTTCTACAAACGTTGGTGCACAGCGAGTATGAAAGGTGCAAAAAGGCAGAACTCGTTTTCACTTCAAAACAACGACTTCAAAACACAAAAGCACCTGACTCATTCTGACTCCTGCGCTTCATTTAAATTGAAACCGTGCTGTAAAACTTTCTCTTCTGTTCTCTACGCCGCTTTCTCCACTCATGGCCCACTTGGAAGCTGTGCTCTGAGGAGATTAACCAGAAGACCAATTTGCTTCATGATTTTCACTCGCCTTGTCCCTAATTGGCTCGAGGGGGATCTGAGGTGATCCTGCGAAAGTGGTGAACTTAACACAAGGTAGACCCCTCTTCTTATTATCCTAAAAGGAACACAAATTAAGGCAAACCACTGACTTAATAGAGCTACACTCTGCGGCATAATGTGTCTGTATGCTCTATATCAGATTTAACACAGTAGCCTATAGATGTGAGAAACTCAAAAAAGGATTTAGTTTGGGCACCCATCTGATGTACACATTTAAATCAATGTACATAAGCAATAGTCGTATAAAGGAGTGTTTTGAGTTACCAGTATGTACTTGTATTATAAGTAAGCTGTTAAAATTGATCAAGTTTGGCAGTAAAATAAACAAAATGCTAAATCTGCATCATCTGACACTTTAAAGTAGACTTACCAACTATGTAATTGGGTGATTTAGAGTAGAAAGGTGTGAAATGAGTAATTAAGGGTGTTTTCACACCTGATAGTCTGGTAGACTCGGTTCGACTGGGGACCAAAATTGCAACATTTGTTGAGTTTTCACTTGAGGCGGTTTGCTTTAATAAAAAAAAACTGTGTCAAACCAAGCAAAGCCTTAAAAAAAAATGTTCTCCCTCTGGCCTATGGTGGCAAGTGAGACGAGTACAACTTTCTTCTTCACAAAATGTGAACAAAAAGGGAGTGTCAGATTTTTGCAGTTGTACAATTTCTCTCTTTCGTCATTGGTAAAAGACCATGAGCCATTTCTCCTGCTAGAGCTAGACTTTCACGTTGGTTTTGGTTGGATTTACCCAGAATTCCCTGTGCTTAGTCCGCTTCCTGCTTTTTGAAGCGATCTCTGGTCCGTTTGGTGTGATTCAAATGCAAGTTGTGAGTGTCTGGGTTAACTGCAACCAAACCGAAACCTCGTCCAGTGGGTTTGCCTCCCCAAACCCACTAGACTTTCTAGGCAAACAAACAAGATTTAGAAGTGGACTAAACAGGGCTAGTGTGAATGCACATTCAAGCAGTTGTCAAATGTTTATTTAACTTTCTAAAAGCTATGCTGAACCTCAACCAAAAAACTATCATGGCCCTCCAAGCCCAAAACTGTAACAGCGATGGCAGCAAACATCGACTTCAAAAGTCTGTGTTGACTGGCGACGAGTCTTTTACATCAATGTGAAGAAAATGTCTTATTTTTGGATCAACACCCATAATTTCACCTTTTTACTAGCAGACTCTATTGGCCTATTGGTTGGAATAGGAATAGGAAACAGCATTTTAGAAATAATTTTCAGTATAGTTATAATTTAACCATCTAGCTGTCAGAGTAGCTAATCCACCAGGCATTTACCTCCACGAAATGTTGGGGGGGGAAAAAAACAATGTGAAGCTTTAAGAAAATGACCAGCTGTTTTCAGCATTTATGAGAGGGAAAAAAACCCAGATGTCTCCCTCTTAACGTATTCCACTTGATTGTGTGCAATTATGATGTGTGAACCTGATTACCAGCAGCATTGTGGACACTCGAGGACAAAAAAGGAATTAGTCACAGGAAAATGATTTGCCTACTTCTTCAAGCCACCAGATGTCCTTGCAATAAAAAGGAACAAGTTACTCTGGTGTCTCATGTAAACTACCCTGACTACATTGCATCATTCAACTTTGGACAACTCAATCATTAGAGCTGATTATGCTGAATATCCTCATTTCCTCCTTACACTCGACATTTTCTTATGATAAAGATTTAGAAGAAAAAGTCAAGTGGATTTGATGAACAATACCACACCTTATCCTAGCTTAACTTCACCACATATAGAAGCTGTAGTTAATTCTGCCAGCTGTGTTTTTAGTCTTTGCCATGACTCGCATATTGCCTCTTGAAATCATGTACGCATTTCATTTCACCTTTTCCGCCAAATAGCTACGGCATTGATTGAGTCAAGGCACCAGGCTGACATTTTCCCAACGTTCCTAATCACATAATGTTGCTCTGAAGGGGGCCGTTCGAGTAGGCAGCTGCTGAGTGACAGACAGGGTTTCGCGCAGTGGCAGGAAAAATATACCCGCGCGATGCCATTTAACTCGGCAAGCAGCACTGCAACGAGGCAGAACTGGATATTAATCTCACATCTTACCTATATTTTTCAAATGCCAATGGCTAATGGCTAATTGCAAAAAGACCAACTTCCCTATAGGGTAGAAAGCCGTGTTAAGAGGCTCATAGGCAAAAAGGCTCAAACCACACCTTCCATCTTGCTCACCGTCTTGTTTTAGTACATTTCTTTATTCACAAATAAATCTAACTCGCTTTCCATTAGAGTATCTCTGCCTAGCGAAAGTGGAAAGCCATCACACATGAGTCTTCATAAACTTCTTTCTCCACCTCCTCTCATTCTGCAATGCACTCAGAGAGGATACTCCACTAGTCTTTCTTCCAAGGAGTGACGTCTCAAGCAAAAATGCTAATTGAAATCACGTGTTCAAATATAATTCATATATTTTTTAATTCGTACAAACCCACTGCCTCAAGGTACCATGACCACGAGACCCTACAACAGATTTTTTAACAATGTAACTCAGGTTATTCTTCTCCCAATTAGTAAATCAAACCGTTTCATGATTTATGCTAAGTTTCTGGACGAGAGAGAAAATTACAAACATGTTGGGAATATCTGATAAGTAACTACCAGACCATTTAACAATCTAACACCGTTAGCAAGACTAGCCAACCGGCTTGCTCAAGAGAACATAATCCGCTTGAGTTTTGTCTCTAACAACATAAAACATTTTCCAAACTGCAGCTCACGTCAAAACACCATCCAAAACCTTTGTGAACTCGGCAAAAAACAAATTTATTTGGGAACATGGTGACAAATGCAGGACGTGAAGCTCTAATAATTCTTGTTTGAAGTGATCAAAATCACATATCGGAATGAATATTAGCACGATTGACGATTGCTGCCTATATTACCTGTGCAATTTGTTATTGCTCCACTGTTCTGTTTTTGCTTGGACGAGGTCTACTTAAGTACTCACTTCATGCAATATCACCCAAAACAGATGCAACTATGTATAACATCGTCCAGGAGTTTTGGGTGAGGAAAAGTGAACTAAAGCACAAAGGAGGTGTGAAATTTCTGCTTTTTTCTCCTTCTGTGATGCAGGATGACCTAAAACGGACCTTACATTACGGTATTGTATTTTAAAGTCATTTGTATAAATAAATCTATAGTTTTGGGTAACTAAATTAGCTGTTTGTAAGGGGATGTTAAGATCTGGGCTGTTTTTTTTCTTTCTGCATCTCTTTCAGTGCTCTGTTAATTCTTCTTGCTGCCAGTTCTCATCACCTAAACTGATGACAGCAGCTAATCAATAGCCTGCAAGCCTGGTCACGCTTGTCGGATCAATTTCCCCACTAATGAATGTAACTCAACTGCAATTGTCGTTGATGAACTATTTGATGTTCTCTAAACCGCATAAAGTTGCAACCCGGTTGCGGGTTATACCAGAGAATAAAAGCTCAAGCCGAAGGATCTTCAGCTCCCAGGGATTTTGTTGTTGTTGTTGCCATGGCTATATCCTCCCGCATTTCTAGGACCGAGCACAAAAAGATGTCAAATCTCATTGACACGTTAGCAGCAACACGGCGATGGAGTTTGATAGCACTTTTTCCAAACAATTTTTTTTCCCTTTTTTTACACATTTAAAACATAAGTGGTAAATGTCAGTTTTGCTGTCTGCCTCTGGAAATCAAAGAGCTGGGCCCTTTTCTGAATGAATCACTTTAAGCTTCGGGCATTTGAGAAGAAATCAATCATTTAAGAGGCAGAAGGAGCAATTTCTTCCCTGAAACTAGCCTGGGAGCAGAATTGTGTCCAGCTACAAGGCATGCTGGATCGGAAAACTGAGGCAGAGGAAGGTGGTTATGTATGTAAAACCCAACCAAGTCATTTTATTTAAGCTCGCACTCTCAACATAATTTAATTGTTTTTTTTAAACAAAATATTTAAGAGTAGTTTAATTGAATTTTCATGCAGAACCAGACTAAGAACTTAATATGCCAATTGTATTAAATAACTGTCACGTCACACTACCCACCAATATTATTTTCGATACATTTTTTTCCAAATTTGCTGGCAGCTATTAGAAGGAAGCCTGCAACAGACACACTGAAGGTCTGATTAGTTTAGCTGAAACTCAACAAACATCTAATGCAACGAAAATCTATCATCCCCATTGACAGAGAGACGATGAATGCAAAACAATATAAATTTGCATAAAAGACATCAGCTCTACTTTAAGACTCGGTTTGAATCGCATAGTTCTGGTCCCTTGGTGCTCCAGGCTTACACTGATGAGGAATATCCTTGACTAATCAAAGGGAAGATTTGATTAAATCAGTCAGTTTCCATGGTTAAACCAAAGGGTTTTTTTTTTTTTTTTTCAGATTGGCATTTAATTATTACTAATGCACTGCCATCTACAGTAATGAATTAGATGGAATTAATGATGAGATATTGGAAGCATGTTAAATTGGAAGGAGTTTGTACGTAATTGGATTTTAAATGGACTTATTTTTTCTATATGTTGACTAAGAGGACTTTTAGTTGTTGAGTGTTGAGACATTCGGCGCCTTGTCATTTCTGTGCCCTACAATCGTTTACATTTTAACATGTTGCAAATAGAATGTTTAATGTATTTTACAGAGGAATTGAGAAATATAGCAACACATTTTACTGTTCTGAAGTTAAAAGAAATTAACTTTCATGGTCATATATTAGTGAATCTCAAGGAATAGGAATATCTTTGAAAGATTCTGTACGCAACTTCAGAAATGTAACCGAGACGCATACACCAAGTGAGATATTTAAGGAAAATTAGAACATTCCAAAACGCCAACTTAGAAACAGCATTTTTAAAGTTTAAATATTATGTCATGAGCATTTTGTGGAGAAGATTGCTGGCTGGAAAGATGTTTAAAAATCTTTAAAAATAAATAATCGAAGAAACCTGGGCTTCCACTAGACCTCAGCAGATAGACTCCACGCCACTCTCCAGTAATTCATGCAAATGAAGATACAGCCAAGTGTTGAGCATATATAAATATGAAGACACTTCTTAGAAGCCTGACATTTCTGTCTTTTTAAATGTCATGTGTTTTTTTTTTTATACCCAATATAATATTAGACACTGAATTTAAGGTTTCCATTTTCTGTAAGTTATAATCACCAAAATTACAAGTAAAAAAAAGGCTTAAAATATTTTTGCTCTGTACATTTTATGAGTTTTACTTTCTGAAATTAGTTACCAAAAAAAAATAAAAATACAGCTTTTCTTTATTTCAAAACATTCAAATCTTTAAGAGAAATAGCCGTACATTCAACAGGTGAAATGTTGAATGTACAACCGAAAGCTAAGCAGAGCACCAGCCTGGTGATATATAAGCAGCACACGTTCAGATGCTGTTTCATCCAATTTGGTCAAAAGTGTAAAAACAACACAACTTTAATTTGTTCAGTCAGTTCAGCAGGTTAACTACCTTCATCAAACATGCATAAATAAACTCTCTTTCAAATGGCTCAGAAAGTGCAATTAAGAATTCTAAATATAACGTAAAATAAATAATGAAGCAGACATGGATCTGACACATTATCACTGACGCCTAATACAGAATTTTTTCCCTGTATCAGGACTGATGCAGATATCGTAGCGGAGCAAGTGTTCTTTAAATCAAGACAAAGCAGACAGAAAGTGTGACATGAGTCAATCTGAGAATGCACCTTCTGCCTCCAGTAACACTGAAACAATGAGCTCGCAGACGCAACAGCGGACGCTTTAAAAGCCATGATATCCACCAGACTGCAACAACCGGATCCAAATATTCAATTCTAACAAATTTCACAAGAGGCTGCAGGTTTCACAGTGGCACCTTAAAATGGGCTGCATTTCACCGAACTAATTACAGCAATTCCCTATTGAGAAAATTAAAAAATAAAAAAATATCCCATGAACACAATACTGAATTAAAAGCAAACTGTTTTTTGGTTTCACTTGTATAACAAATCTAGAAGCTGTGGCAGTAAAATTTCATGACTTATATTTTTTTTCTCTCTTTAATGTAGCTTCAAAAGAAGAAAACTAGGAAGAGCTAGTTTTATGCAGAAGAAAATAATGTGTGCAGGAGGAGCAAAGAGCTTGATAATAATATATTACAGGTTGAAAGGAAGGAATACCAAGAGATTTCCCACAATACAGTAGGAGAAAATGCTGATTAAGCGTGGACACATTCAGTGAACAAACCCATCACTTCCATCCCTTTCATTCACTTTCCCTGCTTCTCCTCCCACAGTTTCAGCCCAACAAAGCCAAACTCTCTCCGCAGGGGTGTTTCCCAACGGCAAACTGAATATTGAGCGCTCTTTTTCTTAGTCTCACACACTCACAAAAGAACCTAATCAAAGATCCTATCGCACACATTTTGCAGAGCCATCTTCATCAGCTCTCTGATTGAACTCCTTTCCCCCCCTCGCCTTTTCTTTTTCTGACCCGCTCTCATACGGTGACCTTATAACGATCTTCCGTGTGGAGCTTTCGCAAACAAATGTGCGAGCACAAACCTGACGACACACGGGGGCCCATGACGGTTCGGTAATGATCTGCCAGACACGCCGCGTTCTGAATCTGTAACGGCTCTCTCCCGCTTTCCATCCCAATGTGAGGCTGTTTGTAAAGCCCTCGTTAAGTTTGTGAGCACTATGTCCTTGTGAAGTCACATTTTACAAAATGATCTTCCTTTCTTTTCATCTGGGCTTGGATGTAGAGGTACATGGATGCAAAAAATATTCAGAATCCCCATCAATTAAAAATTATGTTTTGTTTTTTTTCCTTTGGTGTGTAGTCAAAGTTTGAGCCTTTCAACATGCATGGAAAGTCAGAATTTTGATAACTTTACATCCCCCGTGCCTTTAAAGCAACTTTAAAGCTGATGTGTTAAAATCACTAGGAGTAGCTCAATCAAATGTGAAGACTATAAACAGCCAAAATGGCAGTTCAAGCCAAGATGGCACATTTTCTATTTGTTGCAGGGAGACATTTGGGAAGTTATACAAGTATACCAAATTTCATGTATGTCTAATAAAGTAAGCTAAATGAGGAGTTGCAGATCAGATGTTTCTATGGGGGCCAATCTGATCCAACACTGGTATCGTAAACGAAATGGAAATGAGTTACTACGCATTTAAGCAACAACTTAATCTATTACACTCTGTATGAACAGACTTTTCAAATGTATTTGCTCTATTTGGCAGAATCCTTACAGTGTAAAAATACAGATGGAACTCATTGTGGGCATCTGAGACTGCCTTTTGAAAAAAAAAAAAAAAAAAAAGCAAGAAAACTGAACACTGTTTGGGAGCATCAGAGCAGAAACTGACGGTGGCCAAGTGACAAAACGTACACGGTTTGGCCTTTCTACAGGAAGAGTTCCAAACGTTGGCTGAACCTTTTTAACATCGGCCATCTTTTACTGTACATTTATTTTAAGGGCACCCAAATAATCTGTGACAATTCCTCAACCCCCTGATGGCATTTTGTGCCTCGTCAAAAGGTCTCTGAGCAGCACTATAAATCATCACCAGTCTGGAGAGAAATCCCGCCAGCGGTGAAGAAAGGCACTTTAGCTGGAGATGACAGTGTGATTGGCTGATTAAATTCCCTACCTTATGCGACGCCTTAGCTAAAACGCCAGGAGTATAATTAGCTGTCACTCCACAAAAATGGCAGAAGAATAGTTTTAGTCAGGCATTGCTCTCAGACCCCATCACACTCAGTCCTGTTCTGGTTTATAAACTGTTTGTCCTCTAGTTCAAGGCTAAAATGAATACTTGAACCTAACCTTAGAATACCAATTACACCAATAAGTCATTAAATTTTGTTAATTATCTTATGTACTATAATGAACCTGAAAAAAAAGTAGGCAAGGTATCACTATTCAGTTATGGATTATAGTGCTATGCTTCCTATGTTTTTCAAACTTTCTAAAACTGTTGTTGCTCAGATGATTTTATACTTTTCTTTCATCTCTGGTAATCTCTCTGTGTGTATTCGCATTCCTGGTTAAAGATCTGCAAAAGGCCTTGGAGAAAACTCATCTGTTATTGCAGTTGAATTATTTCACAATGAACAAAACCAACTCAAGTGACAGTTCTCCTTTAGTGAGAACTAAATGTCTTAGCAGAATTATCTGTGTTGAGATGAGAAATAAACCTTTTTCCAAACTACTTACATGTTCTTACAGTTTAAAGTTCTTTAAATTATTATTTTTTTCAAGACTGATAAAGATAGAAGGATGCAACTTGTCCGTACATCAGTCAAAGAAGAAAGTAATTGTTTTGGTTGTGATCTCCATCTGACAAGAATCCACTGTAATCTCCATACATGTGGCTTAAGTAGTAGTAGTAGTAGTAGTAGTAGTAGTAGTAGTAGTAGTAGTAGTAGTAGTAAGGTCAAAAGGTCAATTTCCTAATTAAAAACATTCAGATCTGGCAAAAATCTTAAAATCTTGTGGGAAAATGCATCAGAGTTTGATGAAATCAACCAAATTTTGCCCGCGTGCTCACTTGGAAACATAATAGTGGAAAATTCATGCATAAAGTAACAGGGCTTTTTTGCACATGTTGACCTTATGACAGCTGCCACTGAAACCACATCTCAAACATTTAAACTGGTGTCCATCACACAGAAAAGGAGAAGTAGTCTGAATGTAGGGATTTCTGTTCATCAGAAATGTCCAAAAACAAGGTTCTGTGTCATTACTGATACAGAAAGAGTATCTTTGCTACCAACAACGTAAAAACAAGAAGTCTTACTTCATCCTTATTCTTTGTGTGTTGGTCATCAACACGTTTTCGCTTTTTTATTGCCATCCACGATGCAAATGTGCGCCCAGATTGGTAACCACAAATGCAGCAATAAGCACAGATGCAAGCAAGCACAGCCACTATTGTAGTCACCTTGCATTTTCAGACAGATTATTATCTCTCAGCAGCGAGGTCTGTCACAGGAAGGGACCCGGCGCACTAAGGACAGAAAATGGAGATGTTGTTCAGCCCATTAAGTTCCCCAGGAGAGCAGTGGATAAGGCAGTGGGCGTGTGCGGTCCTATCAGTGTCTCTTGGGTATGTCGTGTAGTCAAAGAAGCAGGAAGTGAGCTTTTGGATAAGATATGCAAGATCACAAGCAGCTCCTCCACCCAAGTTTATGTCTTCACTTGATTTCCCTCATTTTTTCAGAAAACCGGCGGAAATAATAAGGATGTAACAGCAAGTAACATTTAGTAGGATTAGGCATTTAATTGAACTTAGTCACAGTTCTGGCCATTATTAGAATGTGCAAGTTTATTTGAATGAGAATTAATGTTTAAAATAACAATTTGAACCACTAAATCTTATATGATGAATAGTAGTTGTTAAATCTTCATATAAGTTGTGTATTTCTTTTAAAATGCATCTAATTTGATGTGACAAACCACCTCAACACCTAGAAGACACAGATGGAGTCCTCAAAAAATGTCTGGATTAATGTTGACCCGACAAACAGCTCGCAATTTGAGAGACTGAAGTATCGTGTGTCTAACAAGGTGGTCAGTAACACAGGAGTACCACAGGGAACTGTACTCTCACTATTCTCTTTACAGCTAGCCTGTCTCTGTATTCCAGTACAAATCAGAATCCTGTCATCTACAAAAATTGTACACAAGTCTGTTGTGGAGAGTACACTGTCATCTTCTTAGCTCTTAGCACAACTAAGAAGAAGTTGAAGAGGTTCCTTACAGAGTAAAGAATTGCACCGGCAAAAACAATAACTCAGATTAACGTGTTTATGTTGATCCACAAGATTTGATGACAGAAAAAAATTACAGAGAACCGTTACTGACAAATTCTGGAGAACTTTTCTGGAGACTGAAGGATTAAAAACGAAACTTCCAGCAAGGCGGCACCCGAACTGAGTTGATAACTAGAAATAAGTAGAAGCTAGTCGTGCTCTTGGATCTTCATAGTGCATTATTGGCTTTTCTGTATATAAATGTAAATCAATGTGGAGACTTGGAGATAATATCTAAGGAGAGGGCCCTGACCCTGCATCTCATATCCACAAAGGAAGAACGTGTCCTGCATACAGCGACCTGTCGCATAACTTTGCTGGGAGTAACTGAATGGGGACGTGGTAAGTAGCAAAAAGGCAAAGGTTAGAGGCAAAATATCCAGCTGATAAGCAGGAAGATTATTGAGTATAGAAGGAGGTAGCAGTGAGGGCAAATGCAAAATGAGTTTCATCAACATATACAGTAGAAGACATTGATTTCTTCATTGAGTTAGGACCAGAAGGACAGAGGAGGATAAGGCAATCTATTTGCTACTAAGCTGGCTGAGCCTAGCTTCCAATAACAATGGATCCACAGCCAAAAACATAATTACACACATGCCCTAACCCACAAAGCATTCCTGATCTCAAACCAATGGATCTATTCCTCTCTCTTCCCTCCCTCCTGGTTCCCTTCATCCGCTTCGCTCTCTCTGTGGTAAGCTTTCACACCTACACACAAACACACACATCAAACAAAAGCCCGAGCTGACTGAAATGACAATGAACCGCTTTCGCTTTTGTCAATCGACCTGTTGACACAAGATCGAAACACAATCAGTCTGAATTAGGGGGAGCTCTGCGCGAATTTATGGGAATCCCAGTAAGCCAAAGTGACAATCTGGGCAGAATACATCCAACCTCAGTTCTTCCTTTTATTCACTCTGAAGCTCGTCGTAATGTCTTGAAATTCCTTGAAATACACTTGACAGAGCCAAGTCGGAGCGCCAGGGATGACGAGAAATAAAGATCCAACAGGTAATGCTTTGTGATATTTGAAAAAGACAAAAGCAGTCAGCCAAAGTAGATGTAACGACACGAGTGTTTTGAGGTTTAATCTCTTCCCCAAGTTTCAGGCTCAGTCCAAGCTGACCCAGGCAGACGGGTGTGATTTGTGCTGCCTGGTGAAGTCAAACACTCAGTTAATCTCCTCTGACATCAGCAAGATTTTTTTTCCAATAAACTAATGCTCATTGCACATTTCCACAGTTTCCACAAGAGTACTGTAAACCTGGTGGGTCATCAGGCTTTACTTGGTCCCCTACCATGCTAGGCGTTGCTTATTGTAAATAAGATCTTTCATACACCACTAACAGTGAAAGTAAAGACAAGATTAAGAAAGGGTATACTTGACGCATTCAACTGGGAGTGAGTCAAGTTCTGGTGGATTGCCCTGGCTCCCCTACCACCAGGGCTGAAATTTTCTAGGGAAAACCCTGATTTATAACTTTTGGACCATTTTCTCTATATACATATGCAAAAAAAAAAAAAAAACTAAAATATTGTCTGGGTTTCTCCATACATCAAATCTGGTATCAAAAATGAATCAAAGCAACTTGAATCCCACTTATTTTCTGTACATGTATAACAGCCCAAAAATGCAGCCATGTGATTGGATGACTCAGCGTCTGCGTTAACCAACTGGAAGGTGCATCTGATAAAGTCAACAGTGACTGTATCTCAAGCAATAAATGTAATTTCCTTTGCTTCTGCTTTACCCCAACTGCTGATACAACATGAAGTGCTGGTGAGTAAATATTGATGTCTCTAGTTGTGAACAGACAAAATGTTACAAGGATATGAGTGGTTATGTCAGAGTCTGAATACACCAAGGTAATGATCGTCTCATCAGTGCAGTAACGATCTCATTCATCCCAACAACTCAAACGCCTTTATTAGCTGAGGCTACATTTTACACACTTCAGCGTTTCACCATTAGAGCTCCACAAATCAATGTTTTTCTTTGTCAAGTATGTGTTTGAGTATTAGGTGGAACAAAAAACAAACACAGTTTTAGCTTTCAAGTTCAGTTTCAAGACAGTCAGCATAACTGATTCATTCAGAAGTTTCTGGTTAAAAAAATTGGTGATTTTGAGAAAGTCACTCTTTCTATGGAGTTTGTAGTGACTCTTTGCAAGCTCTACAGATCAGTAAAAATGATGAGATATTAGACATGGACAAAGATGAATAACTGTGCATCCCTAATGTTCAACTTTACATCCATCTATTCCATCAGTTTTAGTTTTAGTCACATGATTTCTGGCTAAATGTCACCATTAGAGTATACTTCACCCCACAGACGTATCCTCTTTCTTTTCAGCTCTCTCTTTTGTCTCTTACTTCAGTTTTTCCTTTCTGTCTGTCCCTCTGGGGGTCCATCTCTGCAACTCACTGTCTGCGTTGCACACAAACACACTCGCCTCGAGACGTTTAAAAATTCAGTCCACGGTCCAGCACTTTTAAGGCACAAAGAGGCATGGCGAGGACCGAACGGGGATTGGGCTGAAAGCGCCCACTTTGATAGGGAAAGCTATATGAATGGTGCCGAGTGAAGCAGATGAGGCCACTTTTGTACTCCACACATCCTTGAGCGCAGAAATGCTGATGCACACAAAGGCATTGGGAGACAAAAAAAAGTTCACACGCGCATATTAAATTAGAGCTAAAAATCCACCAAAAAACCTCTTAAACCTCTAATGGACAACAATATTGTAGATGGAACATGCAGGAACCTAAAAATGGTTCCTGCATGTACCTGTTGACCCCATATTACCTTCAACTTTTAACAGTTTAGTGTTTTAGGCATTTCTTGTCTTTGCACGTACAAATCAGTATCTCAGTCAATTATACATACAATTCTAAATTTGTTCCTTTTAGGTCATTTGCTTCTGATGCTGAAGGTGAAAATTTATCAATCAAATCCTCCTCAGGAGGCGAAAATATTAATCTAAAGCTTTGAACAATGAAGCACGAGCCACACTATTGCCTATAAGTCCGAGGCTGAATTTATTGGAACCATGTTCTGCAATTTAAGAATTGTGCCACTCGAGGTGGGAGAATGTTGGACTGGGTTTGTTTTAAATACATTCCAATGTTTAAAAAAATTTTTTTACTTCAGTTTCAGGGTGAAAAATTACAATTTTGGATGTAATTTTCTAGATGTTGTGCCGCTGGAGAGATTCGCTATGATAACTATAGCTATAAGGTGTTTTACAACCGGGAGCAAAAGGCATCACAAAAGTTGATACAATACTTCAACTGAAGTCACAAAAATCCCAGAGGAGTTGAAAAGGAGGCATCGTGGATGCAGAGCAAAAGAAAAGAGGAGAGAGAGAGAAGGAGGAAGTTCACACTATCTCTTACCATCAGTCGTTGCTGGCTAACAAGTCGGACAGACTCCTTGCTGGACCTCCATGGAGCAAAGAGTCTCCCCAGAAAACAACCAAGCAGGAAATGTGCTGCAGAATATCCTTTCAGAGATTTTCTCTGAAGTCTTCGCTTTGATCTACAAGGAAATACTGTTTTTTTTTTAAATACCCACAAACAGACAGATGTCCTTTCAACTACCCCTCTGTTTCCTGTGCTGGTGCTACCCTCAGAGGGTGGCAAGCTTTTCCTGGTGACTGTCATGTCTGGCTATTCAGAAACCAGTTCTAGTAGCCAGAGGGGACTCCATCTGTTGCTGTGTAAATATCTGAATCTCAGCTTCATATTCTGACTAATCTGTGTAAACAAGATCAATGTTAGCATGTCTGAGGCATGACTTCCGATATTTCAGCAAAGAAATTATTTTGGTAGCTTGGGAAAAACCTCCCTTTACAGCTACTTGTTCTATTTCATGTTTCAGTTTTACTGACATCGTTCTAGTCCACAAAGGGCAGTAAAAGCCCCGAAGGCAGTGAAAGTGCAGAGGAAAAAGAAGGGAACTTTCTCAAAGCTAAATTTAAAATGGGAAATTAAATCACCAAGACTGAGAAATCAATTAGATTACAGCTGTGACTCCTACTGAGGTTAATATCTTTACATAACCTTTGCCCAAATGATGGGATAGGAAGTAATTTATGCATCAACTCAATGTGAACAATGGAATCATAGCGGATTTAAAATGTCTGCTAGCAACAACAGTATGACTCGAATAATGGATGTCTATTAACTCTGTGATGAGAAGGTCATAACTGTATACTTTAGGATATACCCTCCAATAAACCCCCCTCCTCCCCAAAAATACTATCAACTATTATTTGACAATAACCAGAACAGCCTTGATCAGTGACCAGCTAAACACTCAGAAATATCACCTTTTTCTTAATTCTGAACACCCCATTCCAAAGATCAGGTGTATTATGAGGCTGGTGGGCTGCCAGGCTTTTCAAAAGGTTAGATAAATAAATGTAACTATCACTATACCTCCCTTACGTATTGGATGTTTTTTTAACATTGCTTCACCTTGAATAAACTTTACATCTTGTTTCTACAGTGAGACATCTCCATTACTGAGTTTACTCTTCAGTTTACTCCCATTTATCTAGCTGACTGATCTTCTCACCGACATGTCTTGCCTCTAATTACTTCACCACCTGTTCTTCCTTCTGCATACAGCAGCAGTCATTTAAGTAGTTGGCCTTTGCCATTTGTCTAACCTTCTGCTACTTCTTGCAGTGTTGCCACGACAACTTTAACCTCTGCTTCGGTTCGCCGAGGGCTGTCACACAAGCTCTCCTGCCGTTCCTTCACATTACTTTAGTCAGTTTGAGGACTGGTTGTTGACTGTTGAAGTCATTGCAACAGCTTGATGTTGTTCTGTGTTTGGGGTCATTGTCCTGTTTATGACTCCAATGAAGGTGTGGTTCGTAGAGTAGAGTATGGTCTCCGTAATCTCTGCAACTCCCAAGTCCCGTAGCTGCGAAATACGCCGTCCAAAACCAACAGATGGCTTTCAAATATGTTTTCTATTACAACAAAGGACTCTAAATACAATGGATGTAAACTTATAGGGTTTCCCATATTAAGTTAGTAAGATTTCCCCAAGAAAACTTAAAGATATATATGTCACTGTGCACTGAGGCGTCTACAATGTGGCGTTCCATTTGCTGAGACAAGTAATGTGTGATGGCTCGCCAGGCTTATGATACACTTAGTGGCATCAGATATTTAAGTATGAGAAACTCAAATAATAGCGAAAAAATACATACCTTGCGAGTAAATTGGGACAATTCTACATTTATTCCCACATCCAAATGTGTATTTTTTTTTTTTCAAAATACACAGAAAAACGGCTCAAGGGATTAGCATGTGTGTGCAATGTAACAAACATCGTCAGGTTGGGGGTGGGGCGAGCGACTTATTGAGCGTCTCAGCACAGCCGTAATAAGCGAGCTGTCAATACCATCGCGGCTTCTGCCACCACACACACTTGCGAGCGCACGTGAGTGCACAAGCAACTCCTAAGCTATTCATGGCTCCATCTCTTTCGAACGCTGTATTCGCCTGGCTAGACAGATGCACGCATGGAGACTTCCATCTATCCACTTGCCAGCGCTCTATTCAACCAGCTGATCAACCATGCAGCTACAACGTACAAGAGGATAAACCCAGGATATTTTTGCATCTCCTTCCGCTTCCCAATGGCTGCCCTTTTATACACAAATATCTACTCACACAATGTTGCCTCACTTTCTCTCCTCCTGTCCATCTTTTGTTCTCACAGACGCTTCTCTAAGAGTACAACCCCCAACAGCCACTCATTATATTTCTATAGGAACACCTTCCATTAGTTTTGCACCTACAGCTTTTACCCACTAGAAAAAAAAACACCTGGGCACAAAGTACGAAAAGTTAACAGAGCTTTTATGAAACCAAGCAAAGTGAATATCAGGTGCTTTATGAAGTACAGGACTCACAGTTCTTAAGCGTTCATGTATTTTCAATGAGTTGAAGTCAGAGCTTAGCATTAGCTTGCTTCATCCACTCCTAACCCAGTTTGGATGTACGCTTGGGATCATTGTCCGGTTGGAACAACCAGTCTGTCTACATTTAAACCCCTCAACCTTTCAGTGATTCCTGCCTTGTTGCTTTTATCAGAAGTAAAGGTTTAGAGGAGATGGATTAAACTGTTCAGTTTTCTTATGTTTTTAAAACTTCCTCTTACTTCACTGATTAAAAATGAAAAAGAAAAAAAAGTCGACTTTCCACATCACAGCTGGAGCTTATGTCCAACTCCTCTAGAGATGCATTGGATTAATCAGTCAGAGCAGAATCAGTAATCGGCCAAAGGAGGGAAAATCGCCTTTGTTCCTATACTTTAAATGGATAAAACTAGGAACTCACTCAATTTAAACCAAAGCTTAAAACATATTTTATTCAGACAAGATTTTAATATTTAAATATGTGGTTTTATCTTGTTTGTATATGGTATTTATTGCATCTTTCTTGCTTTTTTTTTTGCTTGTATCCTGCTGTTATGTTCTCTTTGTACTGATTGTTTTAAAGCCCTTTGGAAGCCAACCTTGGTTGTATAAAACATGATAGTAAGAAATGACTGATTGACTTATTGATTGATTAATTGATTTTCTGCTCCATAAAAACAGTTTTGTACTTTAATGCACTTTGCTTTTACAAAAAGTAATGCAACAGAGTGGGTCTGGAGCATATTCTTTCTCATTTAAATAGAGATAGTCTTGTGATTCTTCCATATTCTGCAATTAGCGTTAACGTTTCTTAGTCAAATATCAACAATGTGCTGCAAACTAACAGAGAAATACAGAAAATTGATTAGGAAAAGAATTTTTGAAATGGGAAATTTGCAGAAACACTACCTGACACACATCAAAATTGGTTTTGGAAAGCATAAAGTCGGCCGACGTTAAGCTTCTCTACTATTAAAAATTGATGGACAATGCAGGAGAACAACCAATTTCAATGAGCTCTACCATTCCTGTCAGGAAGAGCGGACGAGTGTCCAGACAAAATTATGCCAGGAGATTGTTGACAGCTACAGAAATCGTATCTGCAAATTGCTAAGAGGAATTTATCCAAACGCCAAAGGCCGTATGTATAATTTAGAACCTCTTTGAATTAGGAGAAATCTGAAACTTGTGCACCCAAATCTTCCTCATAAAAAACTGAAGTTGTGCATTCTGTAATGATTCCACTAGAAAAAGGATAGTTCAAGCTCCAAATTAGTCCGACATTAATGCAAACGATGCATTCTAAAAGCTTTCCGGACAGAGTCTTGAAACCGTATTCCTTTTAGATACCAGCTGTAGGTAGCATCATTACTGTTGATGAAGATGAACATCCAAACTCCCATTAAGTGTTTGAGAGCCTCTGCAAACCAGGATTTCATATGGAATTTAAAAACGAGTCCTGCGCACAAAGAAATGCGTCGACCTTTTTCCACAAAAACTTTCTGCGAGCCGCACGAGGAAAGCAGCCTTCCTCAGTAGGAATCTTCCTAAAGCGGCTCCTGCATGACAAATTATTTCAAATAACTTCCGTTTTCATCACTGTCGGTTCGGTTTTTTTGAAGATATAGTCTTGGTGAGATTTGAGAGCAACGTATTTTTGGAACAGCTACTGTTTGAGACCAATTAATGTTTCAGGTGCTATAAATAGACGCGGCGCGGCGACAGCTGGAGCCGCGTTGTTTGAGACCCAGGGGAAATGGTCTGGATAACCATGGAGCACACAGTATTAATGATTATTTGTGAAAACAAAGTAACCTAAGGGAAGACATTATATAAGGCATATCTGTTTAAGAACATCCATTAAGTTGTAGCCAGAATCCTGAATATACCTTTTACATTGGGGGAAAATACATATTGGATACGGTTCCACTCCAGAAGTGTCCGGAATGAGGGAGAACGTGTGAAAGTTGGTCATTTCCCTAAGCCAAACTTTACACAAGCTAAACATACTGACAATATTCTGCTAAAGCTGATAAAAGATCATATCTGAATGGCACAGCTGAGATGGAGTTTAAGCAGTATGAAGTCATATCATATGTCTGACTAATAGCCATCTTATTTCTCTGGCTGAGTTACTGAAGCACGTTGCAAAAGTATGAATAGCGCTCAAACTTTTTCCACATTTTGCCTTATTACGACCACAAACCATTCCCATGATGCAGCATGGTGGTTGAGGCGTCATGATGTGGGGATGTAATATGCATGGCAGTCCAGGAAGAAAACCTGCCTGTCAGTATTCATGTGTTAGAGTGGTCTAGTCAAAGTCCAGAACTAAATCCAAATAGGAATCAATCATAAAACTTGAAAATTGATGATCACAGATGCTCTCTGTCTTAATTTACAGAGCTTAAGCTAACAGGCAAAAAAAAAAAAAAAAAGTTGACATTGTCTTATGATACAATCATGAATGAATAAGAATTTTTGAATGATTTTTTTTTACGTTCTTACATTATATATCTAACAAAAAAAAACATCTAATTTGGGTAAAATTGTATCAGCAGGTATGGAAAATGCCTTGGTAGACCTAGCCCCGCCCTTGGCAACAAAGCTCCTCCTCTGAGCAGCAGTTTCCAAGCTTCCACATTACAGAGCAGTGACTCCCCCAACCAGCTCCTTCAGACTAGCCAGCTACAATTAGCAAACACCTGGTGGAGCTGCTGAATTTATTAAATGAGCTACTTCTCTATTCAATTCTTGTAAAAACATTGTTAAAGGGCTATAGAGGAGCCATATTGTGATGACATTCTGAAGGCGGAGTTTCAGAAAGAGCAGGAGTTTTTAAAGAAACAGAGGACCAATTTCAAGGCAAATTTCTTTTAAGCCATATTTGATACATAATAAGAAATGAAGATAAGTTACTTGATTGTGCTATAAAATGGCACCATGTAGAAAATACTAAATACTGGCCCTTTAAAGATGTCTCATGCTTCTTGCTGTCCATGTCCAACCCTCAGTTGCCGCTATAATCCATGTTTTACGGTTCACCACACTGCTACAAAACTTGATGGCAGACTGAGGAGGTAATTTATCCATTTAAACCAGGCTTGTTGGATGCTGTTCCCTACTCAAATGGAACCATAATTGGTCACCACCCAAGTGATTCCTTGTACTGGTACCAAGTCTGGTTATGCAAAGTTGTGTCAGAAAAGGCTCTTTGAATGGTGGAACTATGACAGGTAAAGCTAAAGAGTTGGTGGACCTGAAGCTGAAGAGGAAGGAAGAGGAGCAATTACGCTTCCAGAACTGAGAAAGTGTTACCATGCACAGAATTACGGACAGATACTCCAACATGTACAGCAATTACAGCAAAAAATGCAGCTTGAGGTGTGAATGCTGCAAACTTAATAGGCCTACTGATCTGCTAAAGAAGCTGAACTGAAGGACAAACACTTGATACTTTATAAGCTGGCGGGAATACCACGAGAAGAACAATGATGTGCCAAAGAAATGCAGTTGAAGCACTTAGAAAAGAAGAAGTGAAACTGAGGCAGAAAACAGCCAAGAAAGGACCATCTGTAGCCACCTATTTTTTTAGTATTTTCTTTTTAGTGGTAAAGAGTCAGCAGACCAGCATGAGAGGCAACCGTAGAAAAACCAAACATCCAGAACGTTGCAGTAAAAGAAGCTAACGTAGTGCAAGGGGAAAAAATGAATCCACCAGATCTGTAATACAGAGTTTATAATTCAAACAATGAGCCTGAAATGTACTATTTAAAATGGGGGGAGTCAACATCCAACCTTTTCTTCCTCTTGTTAAAACAAATAACGTTTATACACACATATTAATATTTCCCATGTCGCAATAAGCAATTAATCAATTAATCGCACGATAAGTTAAAATGAGCTTGATCATTTATATTCCGATTCATATTTTAAAAAGGGTCATTTTGCTTACAGACATCAATCCATTTTACTCATTTTTTTTCGGTTGCATGTGGCATTCATTTACATTTTATTTGTCGTTTTTAGTTGTGTTTTATTTCCTTCCAGTTCCAGTGTCAAGTGTTCTTTACAAAGTTAAAGTTTACTGGTCTCCGAGAGAGCAAACTTGTAATATTATGCACTTGAAAACCGTCTCCGAAACAGCAGTATAATAGTTTATCACAATAATTACTGGGACAATGTATCGCCCGGTAAAATTTGTTACTGTGACAGGCTTAGATGTAATTAAATGTGCCAAAACAAACAGCTTCCGTCTGTCTGTCTGTCAGCACTTTTCCTTCTGCCAACACTTAAGCTGGTTTTTCAGAATTGCTCAGTCAGCTGTGGTGCGTCCCTAAGGACAAGACAGGGGCAAATTAGGCACTGAGAGGCAGGCAGGATGGGGTGACGGAGCAAGCATCATGCACTCTAGTTTAACGAATGGCTAGATACTGATGCTGTTCCTCCTTCAACAAGCTGCCACCAGCTCCCCTCTCCTGTTCCCTGTTACCAAAAGCTAGCGGAGCATGCTAAACCCAGCGTGACGGAAAGGCTCTCTACCCTGCAGCATGCAGCTACAGACTGGTCAGATCATTCCACTGACATGGAGACAAAAGGACAGGAAAAACTGTGCATAACAGTTAGTAGACATTCAAAGAAGAAAGGAAAGCGAGAGCAAGCGCCACACAGAGAGGAGTCTGACGGAAACGGGGAAAAAAAAAGACAAAAGACAGAAAACCGAGGAAGGAGAAATATAGAACACGATGCAGGTTATATTAAACGTGAGAAGTAAAACATGATGCAAGAGTGTGCAGAAGGAGGGGGAACAGGAGCGGGAGGGGATTATGTCCGTCCTTGTCCAAAGTAGATAATGAGGTGAGTGGAGCTCAGATGACCCAGTGTGGCTAATCCGACTGTGCACCTGGTGCCTGGGAAGCATCAAACAGGAACAAAAAAAAAAAAAAACCCTACCAGCAATCACAATTTACTGTTACTGGACTGGCTAAGCAGCTGGAAATGTGATGAGTATCGTTTAATGGGCTAAATGTTCTTATAGTTTTGCTCTAATTGGCAAGTTTGGAATTTATCGAAAATAAAATTTGATGGGCTAAATGTTATCGTCAAGGATCCGAGATCCTTGACGATAACAAGATAACAATAAGCAACTAATAAATTGAAAGGTAGTACGGTAGGACAGCTACACATCAGACTCTGAAATGATATAATCCAACAGTGGTGCGAAACAGAGAGAGGTGATAGGCAGCGGCTGGACTTTCTCTTATTGTTGAGCACTGAGCCAAAAAAATGCCTGAACTGGGATGATTACACTGCTGGGTGAGATCAACTCCACAGGAAACCTACAAAGGTGGTCAAAAATGACCACTTTGTAGGGAGCCAAAACACAACGCAATGGGAAATAAGTGCAGCAGGGGCTTGCTCTGTCCCCCACCAAATTCAACAATATGTACAATACAATGCTTCAAAGAGAAGTTCTCTTAAAAGAAACTGACATAAAGGACTTTGGTTTGAACAAAATACAAGTTACAAACTTACAAATAGGACTTTGAAGACCTCCCGTTGACACACACGTTGTCTGTTTGACTGTACATCGGCACGGAAGTGAAAAGGTAGTTATCTACCTCATCTTTTATCTGGAGACACTTGATCCATCACCTGACATCCTCTTAGATGTTATCACGGAACTGTAAAATGGATCTTCCATTTTTCAGTCATGGAAAGACGAGCTAAATGCCATCGAGACTCACCTAAAGTGACCAGGCTCAGCTGGTGCGGTGCGGCGGGGTGTCGCTCAACCCTCCGCGGGGTCTGCCTTACATTTACATGGCAAGCTCAGGGGAGAGGGTCACAAACAGTCAGGATGTCTGGGCTCTTTGTTTGCTGGTCACGTTTGGCTCCTGGCCTCAGGGGCTACCGGCGGAGCGTCTCCACTGACCCCGCTGCCGGCGAAGCACACAAGTCATGGTGAGTCGATGGTTGCATACAACGCTTACCAGAGGATTTTGTATATGTACTCTTAGCAACACACTTGTATGAGAGGCGGAGTAGAAGTCTGGGTCCTTTCTTTGTCGTGTTTATTTTACAAATGCATCTAATGGAAAAAGGGGAAATTTGAAAGGATGACAAACTGGATCAACAATAACGGCAAAGCTCTGCATCGATATCTGGCATCCAGACATGAGTAGCTGATTAGCACAAGAAGTTGTGAGGTTGGATCCTGGAGGATAATCTGATCTGGGGAATTCAGAGGTCACGTCAACACGTAAACCTGTCCTGCTGGTTCATGGTCCAGTTTTAGTGCTTACATCACATTTGTTGTGGATTTTTACAATGCATAGAACTCAACTGGGGCACCCCGACAGCTCTGCTGCTACACAGCTTCAAGTGTAAAAAAAAAAAAATGTATTGCACTGTGTTACATTACACCTTTCCAGCTATTCTTCAGTTACATAAGCTGCAATGGTTCTCCAAACTTGCCAATTAGAGCAAAACTATAACAAGAACAAAATATAGCTGTGTTGCTATTTTGAAAATGATCAACAGATGATTAATAATAAGATGAGTAGGGTGTAATATCAATTATTATTTACCCCATTTTCCTAGAGACTTTTCTTGTAATACCTTTGCGTCATGTTTTCACATCTCTCCATGAGCTCCAACAACTCAAAAACACCCGATGTGGCACAAAGGGGACTTATAGAAATCCAAAGCATTAATACATGACACATTAAATATTGCATACAAGCAGTCCGCTGTTATCTCGCTGAATTTTCAATAGTGGTTTCAAAGTAATGCACAATAATAAGATAAAAAATGCCAAATGTATTTATTTAGGCTTACATACATTTCCTCAGTTTTTGGTAGTATTGCCTTTGAGCTGTATTTCTTGGGTCAAACATCTGGGCTTTCCCAAAGTGTTCAGAGATAGTTACTGTTCTACATTTAAATTTGTGATTTTGAAGACATTAATTAATTAAATCGCTTACATTATTGTGGCATTCAGCAAATCTAAATAAATTTGGTTATTCTAATTGATCTAACACAAGAGAAGTTTGGTCTGATTTCATTTCAGACAGTGAGGGAAAAGAAGATGCATCATTTTATTCGCAGTACGTAAACTTCTGGTTTCAGCTGTAGTTTATAAAACAGAACGGTAGAAAAGCAACAATTATTCTTGCGTGTCTAAAAATAGTTGCATATTTATAACAACGTTGATGTATTTCATACAAATGGGTCGGAAAAGCTGAATTTGTCACGGTAACAAAGAGGAAAACAAAAGGAAGATTTTTTTTGGCTAGCCGGTCAGCAATGTGCAGCAACAGGTGTTGGGATCCTACGGTCACACTGACAATTTATCTGGCATCCCATTACAGGACTAAAGCTTGGGAGCGGTATGATGGAGCGATTGAATAGAAATGAAAGTAGAATTTTTAAAACATTAGTATGAGACAGGTATCTACGCCACACTTCGACTTTTTGTTTTCTTTTTAACCGAGAAACAATCTCCTTAGTTTCATGCAAATTTTTGCATATCTTAATTTGTCCATACACTAGAACATCAGCAACTCCATTTAGTATTTAAATGGAAAAAACCTGTTGACGGACATAAATCAAAGATATTAATCCAAATTTGAGATATTTGGCACAAGAATGCTAAAAACAAATGGTGTCAAATGCAAACAGCCAAACTACTGGTGTCAATGTGTACAAAAGCCACAAGATTTTTAAAAAGTTTCTATTTTTCATGCAGCTTAAAATTCTTTCATTTCATCTGTTGCTAGGTACTTGCCAGTCAACTGGCTAGAAAAGCAACTCATCCATACTTACAAAATTTGGGGATTTTAAAAAGGAGCTAAAGGAGTTCACCTTTACTTTTATTAAGTGACATTTGAAAATGGCATACAACAAGCAGCCTGTTTCTTTAGAAGTTGACTGCATGTTAGGACTATGAGCAGATAGTCCTACAAACTAACCAGCTGATGTCAGATTTTTAAACATGTTGGGTCAATGTAACAGCAGGAGTAGATGTACAACATAAGCACTTGACATCTACTAAAATCAGATGGAATTCATTCAAAATATCCACTTAACTCCATGAAACACCAGTAAACATGTTACAGTAATAGAACTGACATATCCCACCTTATAATAATTTGCAGGTCAGGATGGTAGATTGTTTTTTTTATTATACAAACATAATAAGAACCTCTTGATTTCAACATTAATGGGTTGTGTGTGTTTTCACTTATATTTTATCTGCAGAGACAGTGTCTTATTTTTGATATTGTATAAATAAATGTATGGTTTTTTTTTTTTTATGAAAGAGGTAGCAGTTGCCACTTAATTTTAGTCAAAGGTAGAAACAAAATGTGTGAAAGAAAATTACACCCTGCACAGCTGCGTTTTTTTGTGTCCATAATTCATAGTGCAGCATACCTCTGAATAGGATTCCGGGTTACGGAATTAGGGGCCAGTAGCACAAATAGCCCAATAAAATGAACCCAAGTCATATTTGACAGCATTAGGGGAGAAGTTGCAACAAAAACACGCCACACCAAAAATAAATAAAGATGCAGATATATGTCAAATGTCGCGTGCCTGACATATTATCACACGGAGTTTACATTATTCCTCATCAACAATGCTAGTGAGCAAAAAGTCCGCGCGGCTCCAGTCACCCCCTGCCTTGAGCCGGCAGTCGCGAGACGGTCAGCCCAAGTTGTCGGGCGCAAACACATTCCACGTCGCGAAATTTGCCTCCACGGCGGTCTCCTACCTGAAACTGCGCCGCTCCATTCTTACCCTCTCGTGGTTAGTGGCGGCTTTCCAACGGAACAGGTGAAAGCTAGAAGTAATCCCCAAATCCTCTCCCTGCCACCATCAGTGTATAACCCGACTTTCTTCTCTACGGTATCCACGCAGCTGCTCCTGAATGGGGTGACGGAGGTGTGCTGCCGCGCGTCTTTCCTCCCTTACGGTGTCAGGGTTTGAGATTCTCCCGGTGCCACTGACAGAACGGTGGGCACCCCTCCTCACGGTCTCCCGTAGTCCCGTATAGAGCAGACGACGTCTCTCCCTGTGTAGCCTCCTGTCTCACTACTATCTCCTTCTGCTTTTTCAAGGGGAGGCGGGAAGAGCCAGACTGAGAAACTTAAACTTCATTAGTGGGTGAAGAATGACACAGAGTAACAGCAAAGACGCATTCCAGAATTGATTTTCTCGCCCACTAAAGCTCATTTATCATTAAAATGCCACTGTTTAAAAAAAAAAACCGCGTCAGAGGTGTGTAAACAATAGCCTGCGAGATCCATCTTCCAACCACTTATGAGTCTGCACGCCTTGTAAAAAGTCACGTGAAAATTAGATTTCAGAATTTTATTACTCAGTTAATTAGAATGCCACGTCTTAACTAGTGAATATTTGTTGTCTCTCTTTTGTCAGTCTTCAGCAAATATATCAGATTTTTCTGGCTCTTTAGGTGAGGCAGTTTCTAACTCAGAACTTTGACTAGGACAATCTGAAACTTTCGTTTTCTTCCGATGAAGCCCCTTTTTCCAATTAGGCCTGTCACCATAACTAATTTTGTTGGACCTTACATTTTCCCAGAAGTTACTGCGATAAACTTTAATATTGTGTCATGTTGGGTTCCAGTTACTTGGGCCACATACAGAACACACTCAGGAGAACAGAAAATCAGATAAAGTTTATTTTACAATGATGAAATGTAAAATGACTCCAGCCCCTTTATCCTGTGAAAGGGGCTGGAGTCATCAGTACTCTGGAGAGCAGTAAGAGAGAGATGGTGAGTTCGAGGTACATCGGACAGTGGAGCTTCAGGGTAATTGATCTTACTTGAGCAGATGAAGACTTTCCACCGGGGGGAAGTACTGTGGTCTCCAGGGCAATGGTCTCTTGTAAGGGTTTTTTAAGTGATCCAGGTTCCAATGGGGTTCAGACGGGGAGAGTTCGTTGGAGGTGGATGGTGAAGGCTGCGGTGGAGGGCGGACAGGTAAGTTCAGGTGAGGAGGAACGAGGCGCAATTTGACTGCCAGCTGAGAATCCAGGAACTGCTTATGGAGAGGAGGAAGGGACTCGGGCAACCAGTGGGTAACGAGAGGAAATCCAGAAAACCAGGTACTCGGGCTTCACAGGGGTAAACCTCAGGCATCACAAAGAAACAGCTGAATATATCACTAGGAGTAGTCTTCATTTTCATTGTTTATTCAAAGGTTAGCAGACCCAAAGGTGATTTGGACAAAGGTCAAGAGGTCAGGTATAAGAACTGACCTACATGTTTGTAAGGCTGATGTGAAACCTCAACAAACAAGTTTTTCTCTTGAATCAGTAAACGTTACGGGCTTCTTTTTGACTGGATTTTGATGAAAAAATTACTTCAGGATGAAAACAATACAAAGCCAGACTGCTTGATTTATGATGGATAAGCTTGAAGCAAATCTAATCGCTCCCACTCTCTTCCTATCAGTCTCACCGAGCCAAATTTTTCCTCAACTGATTGGTGGCTTGGAGTCTTGATGGATGGTGTTAATTTCTGGTTGATTCCAAATTACAGATGACTACACTATCGAAAGCATAAATAATCACCTTCCGACAGCTACTGGCTTTGATAATGAGCCATAGTTAGCCGATGGATCTTTTTCCACGAGAATCCTGTGACGATTTGTTTTGAAAAGACGTATGTCTCATTCCAGGATTCATCCCTTCACTTGCTCTCATTTGCCTGGCTGCAGGAGGTAAATAATCTTTTTTGCACCCTGGCACTCCAAACATTAAAATTCCTAATTTATGAGCTTTCAGTTGTCTGTTGACTTTGAATCCTACAAGGCTGCCTCCGTAAAAAAGCCCCCAAAGCTTTTACCACCCAGAAAGATTAATCAAAACCCAATGTTTAAGAGGGCAAATTTCCACGTCATGGAGTTTGATTGTGGCATTTTTGAACGAGATGAAACTTAAATGAAGGACAATTATGTAGCAGGAGGCTTTGGATTGAGATGATTTGCTCTCTGCTCAGCTCTGCAAAGTGTGTTTTTCTTCCCATGAATAGCACATCAGCTCGTTTCCTGGGTCATTTGCTGCTCATGTTGTTTGCTAAAGGGTTGAAGGCAGACCAAATACAAGTGACCTCTATATCTAGAGGGAAAATGTACAAAAATAGGGGGGGGGAGCCATCATCTGGAACAAATTGTACCTAAACTGACCTGGAAGTGACTCTGATTCTGTGGAAAAATCTGAGTCGTTCTGATTTTTCCCACAAATGAAAAGTATTCCTTCATATGTGGGTTTTAGTTTGGTATTCCATTGTCAGGACAAATATACATAAGAAATATAAAAATTAAAAAAAAAAAAACTGACCTGCAGATATTTATACAAAGGCTAATTGTTTCTTGGCAGGGTACGTAGTTGCGCGAGCCAAAGAGACATTTTGAGCACTTGCTACAGAATATATGGGACACATATATTGTCCCATATATATTGTCTGTGAGAACAGAGATCAGTTTGGATTTCTAAATTATCGTCAAACTCTGGTGTCTTGGAAAACTAAGAAATATTCACTTTTCTTGCCTGACTTTTCCATTTAACTGATCAGCTATCCAAGCATGGCTCAAGGCTCAGGGCTCAACATTCCTGAAATCTCAGGAAACTAGTCACAGTTTAAAAAGAAAGACAGAAAGAAATATGGTCCAAACAACATGATACACAGACTTATTGGGGATGCGGCTGTTGAGGCTCCTACCATGAAAGACCAAACTACAGGGAAGAAAACTTCTTAATCCCACACATTGCTCTGCAGCTCCATTGCCCTGCCACAAGTGGAGCGGCTAGCTGAGCAGCTGCAAAAGCCCCTCAGATCACGCTTACCCAAGCCAGAAGGCCCCTGGAGCTGATAGAAGAGGCTAACAAATCCTGCAAAGACTTCTTTTGTTTCCTCATCCGCTGACTCCCAATTCCTTTGCCACACAATACTCAAGGATGGTTTAAGTAAGACTTGTCTAGGCAGAGATAAATAAATTAGGGTAAAACAATTTAAATGTTGCTTTTATTGTATATTTCATTGCTTTTTTACATTGTTGATGATTAAAACTGCTCCAAACAAAGCAGGCCTTAGAGAAAGCTGGAGTTGACGAGATATGTTGTATATGAAGCTGTTTGCTCCATTGTCTGTGCATTGTAGATGGTGTAAATACCATGGGGCATTGAGATTTATTACCAACTGTGGTCCTCTTGCGCATCATTGTGTACTCTAAAATTAATTGCACGTCTGCATATACACGACAGCTCAGCCTTTTGGTATGTGTTTATTTATAAAGCTACTACTCCTTCTTATCTAATGTCTCTTAACAAGAAAACATGTCTACATAGTTGTAGATCAATGGATGTTCTGCAATTTGTTATCCCCAAATTGCAGAACAAATGTTCTGCAATTTGGGGATAACAAAAAAAACCTTTAGGTTTTCAGCACCTCAAACCTGGAACAATTTACAATCTAAGCTTCAACTTTAAACCCTTGGTGCATTGAAAGACTTATGGTGATATTGTTGCAGTACAAGTTGTCTGTGTGAGTAATTTTCATTGATGTCACTTTTTTTCAATGTTGCTGTTGATGTCTTGACCAGGTGTGCCTTCTACAAGACATCTCTAATCTCAATTTGACTAACGTAAGTGTGTGTTGTTTTGGGAACTGACGGTCTGACAGGACACCCTCTCCCCAAAAAATATTCTCTTCTGGCAGGGACCAAAGATATCATATCCCCTAGTCTATACTGATAAATTCCTATTTTATATGTAATTTCTGATTTCCAAAGCTTTTCATTTGTTTAACTGTGACAGTCAAACTCACTTCATCTGTTTACTGGAAATCAAAATACCCTCATACCAAAGGGTTTGGGGCTAAAATTTGATCTATGCAAAGATTAATTTTTCCTTTCGGCATTATCTCTCTTGTGTACTTGAACCCTCTCTGGCACAGTAGTAATCCTTACCAGATCACTAGGGGATTCTTCTAGACGGCAAAACCAACATCTGGGTAAATAAGCTTCCTCGCCACATTAAAGAGACAGTTAGATGGAAGCAAGGTGTTCAGACATTATTACCAGCCAAGTAAATGATGTCCAAGAGAATGAAGCCATTTGTCTGTGATGGGAGTGAAACGATCAGTAATAAAAAAAATAAAAAAAGTCTGTCAAGTATAGCCTTATCTGCTCTGCTGACAGGATAATTCACAACCGGTCCGAAAGCAGCAGACTGTGTGATAGCGGACATCCCCAGGGAGTCAAAAGGTCATCAGAAACACTGGAGCCAAAGTGAGCAGGACACCATATAGCTGATAAGAACATACTTTTGTTTACAGCAGGGACCAGGAGAGGAAAGGTTACATTCACACAGAGTTGCACGTCCCCAGAATAACCAGAGCTCTGTTCCTGTAAGGTTTTTGGTCTAATTTAATTTTCCTTCTTTCTTCTATGAACCACAGTTTTTCTGCAACTTTCAAGAGCATAAATGTCCAGGAGAGCCTTTTCGATATTAAACACAACAGAAACCTATTTGAGTGTTCACATTTTCAGAGAAATATCAAGCAATACATAATTGAATAACCCCCCTGGTTAAAATTTTATACAACATAATCTAAGCTAGAGCACCAAAAAAAAGGTGCGTAATTGCAAAGTAGAAAGAAAACGATAAAGTTGTTACAAGTATGGTGTGCACTTCTATTGTATTCTACTTAGTATGATAAACACGTTAGAATGTATTTATATCTTGGCAGCGTATGTCAAACAGTGACCTCAGAACGGTTCTTTTCGACACAGCCCGGCTAGAATTTAAATTTTTTGATATTTTACCCCCATATATTTAATTTAGAAGCCTTTGGTTTCTTTGGTTTGCTCGTTATGCCTAGCTAGTAATCCTGGCTTGCAAGTGGCAGACTCGGTTACACCCAGCATGAGTACAAAACGGAACAAATCGGCTTCTCCCTCTAGCTGTCTTTAATTAAGAAGGGCTTTCACAGCCGGCCTTCACTTTTGCTCTAACAGATTTACCGAGAGCTATTTTATAGTGGCCTCAGATTCCTAAAGCTTTTTCAGCGCATCAGTTATTAAACTGCAGCAGTTATTCTGATGTTTTTAAGTGTTCTGATTTGAGGTTAAGATGTTTATAAGATATTTTAGAGAATGTCTCCTCCACTACGCATTACCAAGATGGTACTATTTAATGACTGAAGCCAAGATATGAACTAAGATAAGAAAGTAATAAAGTGAATAAAGAATAAAGAATCATTTTTTTAAAAAAAGAAGTTTTTTGCAAAATTCTTTATAAATAAAAACAGCGTCATGTTTTTTAGTGACTCATTGCGTGAACAAAGTTATTCACGTTTGATTTTAATTGCGTTTCCTATTTAGTGGAAACAACGCAATTGCAAAATTGTGTGTGTGTTTTTTTTTATGTAGGCAGAACATTAAAGTTTGCACATATTTGTAACGGAAGCGCAGCTTTATTTTGTATATGTTCACATATATATGAATAGCTAAGTATCTGGGAATGAAATATGAATGCAATATGCATGTCAACAAGTGGTCAGATTCATGCAGTTAGTTTCACTTTCATTTTCAAGTATCCAGCATACTGAGTTGAGTGAAGCCTGAGGTAATGAGATGCTATTACTGGGCCATCACTGAAATATTTTAGTTGCAATCGTGCCGATTCTGAGGCGGGCTGCTATACAAGGAGTGTGAGAGATGAGGTGTTTAAATCTTTCAACATGTCCAAAGACCTGCACTTTTTCTAAGATTTTGTGCCACAATGTTATTTGTTTTTTTCTTCTTTTTTTGAGTAATCAGACATGTAGAAAAGTTTCATAAGACGACAAACAACATTTTTAGTTTAAAAGTGTTTCATCGCTGTGTCATTTTGAGACTTCTGAGATCTACCACATCTGCTGAAAAGAAGAAAAACAAGTCATGGTTTGGAGGTGGTGACACACACACACAGAGAGGCTGAAATGGAAATGCATTTTTGCCTCATTTAATCTGAACTGCTGACTGCAGGAATTTAAAACCTATGGGATGGTGACCTCAGAAACTCAAACATATTTCCCTCTGGCTGTGGGTTTTCCTTAAACATATCTCAACATTTTCTCAAGAGAATAATGTCACAGTTCTACACTGAGTGCTCTTGCTTTTATTAACTTTACACCTGCTCAACCTTTTGAATCAAAGCTAACTTCTTACAGTACAGTTCATCACTAGCAGCTGGAGAAGCCAGCCTTAGATGGCACACAAAGCAGTGAACTGGCACATCCGCAGCTTGCAAACATATGCCTTTATTTACAGTGATCACGAACCGTTACTCACAGCCATTAGTCAGCCAGGGCAGGAAGTGGCACCAATCCCGCCTCCCTATTGGCTGGGGGATCTCGTTACGGAGTTGCGATTGCTGTGACGATAAGTTTCCTTTGTGTAAAAGCTAGTACAAGTCTGCAAGGATTTGTGTGTGTGTGCGTGTGCGAGTGTAAGAGACAAAAAAAAAGAGAAACAGCCAGACCAGCTGGCTGAAAATCACCACAATCTGCTGCCCAATTTTGCTGGCACATGTCTCATACACTCACACACACACTAAACACACATATACATTAGCCAAATACTTAATTACCTTCAATTGTTTGCTACATATCAAACAGAAAGTGCCGCAATTAGGAGTCTAAAGAACAACAAACACCCTGCATCAGATAGTCAAAGAGTCGGAGTGAAATAATCGGATGAAAGCTTTAAAAAATAATTAGGCTAAAGGCAAAAATATGTGGCTGTGTATATGGATGCCCTTATTTACAGAAAAACTGGACGTTCTTTAGCATTCAAAACACACATTTCTATATTCGCTGTTCAAAGTGCTGCAGCTCGTCTCTTCTCCTTCCCCCCCTCTCTCTACAGAGAGGCGAAGCCATTTTCAGGTCATTAAAACAATTTATTGCAATTCTCAATATTCTCTTAATGAAAATTCACTTATCGCCATTTGAGACTTGAGAACAGGGCCATTACAGAGACTGTTCTGTCAAGGGTATGTCTAGGAATGTGCGTGCTCATGTAGGCTCTTGTCTATTGAGGGGCTTGCAGAGGAAATAATTCAAGATTACGAGAATGCAAAGCTTGCAATCTTAATCGCAAATTTTGCTAAACCATAAAGTGGAGGGAATGCATTAGTCAAATATTAAATCTTTCAGAGAACAGGGATTTCTTTTTTTTTTTTTTTTCTTTGGCTTCAGGGAAGCTGGAAAGCCCCAATCCTGTTGGTGGGCATGTCGTGTTAGGGGAGGTGGAAATCCTTTTAAATGCACGTACCTTGTGGGATCTCTGAGGTACCGAGAAAAGCAGGTGGCCAAGTGGAAAGAAGTTTTAGCAGCTGTGAGAGCACAAACTAAAGTCTGGGATGAATTACAGCTGCCCCAGGAGACACTAGGAAAGGTAGAGGAAGATAGTGAGGTGGTAAAAAAATATTCCCCAAAGCTGTTTGTCAGAGAAGTACAAACCAAAGTGGCACTTTAAGATCACAAAGTCTACCTAGCAACCATTAAATGCTTGTTATATATGTATATAAGCAAACCAGTGTTTGTGGTTTGTTGCCAAGAAAAAGCTTTTTCTGTCCAACCGTCACAGTGGCGTCTTCTACCCTGTCCTTTGACTTTCATCTTAAACTGTGTGCTTTGGTCAGACGAGACAAAGTTTGAGCTTTTCAGGAGCAAACACTCTAGATGTGCTTGAAGTGAAACCAAGAGTAAGTATTAAGGAAAGCAGTAAGCTCTGGTTGTTTGAGCACTAAAACTCAAACAAGTATAAAGCTAGCTAACCCTACATCATTAAAAGGAACACGCGGCGTTTGCGAAACACTAAATACTTTGAGTATATACAGCTCTGGAAAAAAAAGGAAGAGTCCACTGCACTGAACCCCACTGAGAACCTCATGGTTGTATGCAAGTACCTTAAACTTGTTCTATAAAGTGGAAGATCTGTGAGTTTATGTCTTCATTTAACAGTTGGCCAACAATAAATGCTGATTTTTTTCTGACGTTTAAAGGGTTTTGTCTGTGTTTTAGCCTATTGCAAAGACTTTATAATCCCTCCCACACTGTCGGCATCATTGGTGATAGACAATTGAAATGGATGTAATTCAAATGAGGAGAAACACCTCATAGAATATCTTAAGTGTAGTGAAATGGCAGGTCACTTTTATGCTTTTTGTTGTCTCCTTTGATGCCGTTTCCCCAGCCTTTTGGCTAAACCCCCCAATTCTCTGTGTAACAAAAAGAAACAAAATAAAAAAGGCTGCAAGAAGAAATATGCCGCAGGCTAACACTCAGGTACACTTTCAATCATAAAAAGGCCTAATCTAGCTTTGTTAGATACAATAATTCAACACTGGAAGCACATGTGGGTAGCTGTGATCTGATATTTCCACTCCCTCCTATTCGTCTTTGAAAGCTGCTTTTATCGCGTTTTGGCTCCAGTCGCCTCCAGGCTTGCGTGGAAGTTTCGAGGGAGGCCCCCGGGTTGCCAACGACCTCAGAGCCTATACTGTATTGTATCCCGGTTACCGCTGCTGAAGCATCTGTGGTGTTCAGCTGCCAGCGGCGATAAACGAATGTACGTTTTCTGAGGAGAGCGACCCCGCTGAGGGTAAAGTCATTAGCTTAACGAGTGCTGCTGAAATCACACACCCCCAGATACAAAGGCATGCATAATCACAGAGAAAAAAAACAATTATATATATATATATATATATATATATCAGTTTCAAGTTTACCCAGAAAGACATAACTAACATAAAAATACATGTTTTTTTCTTCCAGCTAAAGCAGGTAGAGTGATGACTGAGTTACTGCACAAATGTTAGACAACAAGGTCGTTTCTCCGTATAGTTACAATAGCAAATGAAGGAATAATCGCATTGAATTTCCACATCTGAAAGTCTTTCGGATATTTTTATTGTATTTTTCTTGTCATTAGGCTGAAAGTTGAAATCAGTTTTTTCGCAAATATCAACCTCCAATTGACTAAAATGTATTCACTTTTTGTGCAAACTTTCTTTTTAAAAAAAAACAACCCAAAAACAGAAATAAAATGGTGGCCCTTTAAAAAGGGCAGTGAATGTCCTACATTTGATTAGTTGTCTCTTTTCAAAAGGTCATGCAGCTTTTGTGTCTCCAAACAAGTTTTATTTAGCCGGACTTGGCTGTTCCCTAATTCCCTTTACCGAAGGGCTGAATTTATACTAAGATTAGATTACACACAATGGACTCTGTTTACTAGGTGACTTCAAAAAGCAGATTTATTTAAGGAAATCAGGTGATGGGTGAGTAAATAAGATCCTAATCCTGTGAGAAGGGGATTTCAGGAGCTCTAAAACTTGCACCTTGTACATACTGTATTAAGTGTCGTTTTATTTACGTCTTCAGGTTATGTTTTATTAAAAAATGTCAGTTTCTGGGTCAGTAAGTAATTAACTTGTCTAATGTTCACCTGACAGCCTGCGGTTAGGTTAAAAAAAAACAACAAAAAAATCCAGTGTAATAATTTTCACTGCGTTAAATGACTGGGAAATAATTAGTTCTCTCAATCAACGTGATAAACTGAATTATTATTATAGGATGGCCACCAGCCATCGCTCTGAAGGGGATTAAATCATTTTAATTAGTGTGCTCAGACTAGCCACCAAATTGTCTTTACATAAACTCGCACATAAGTAGGTACCTTTTAAAATATTGTATATAGTGTAATAAATGGAAATGACATTTTTGTATTTTGACACTGATGATAATAAATCGTGACCCCACAACATTTATCCCGACTTAGAATTACAAAAAAATTACAAACTGGTGAGAGAGTGAACACATTTGACCAAACTGAGGAGATGTGAGGTGATCTGAACGTACAATAAACATTGAACTTCACAAACAGAAGTGAGGATTGGGCTAAACTTTCCTCACATAGATGTCAGAGGCTCACAGAAGGCTGTATAGCAGCGTCGCGCTGAAGTTATTCAGCAAAACAAGTCTGAGCCAAATTCAATACCAGACGAACACATCTCAAAAATTGTTCTCTATTGTTTCAATTATGTGCCTCTAATCCTTTCCTAACAGTCTGTTTTCCTTTCAAGCAAGGATAATCTTCAGCTTCTAACAAATTCGACTCAAGACAAAACCAGAATAACTCTCCTTTTCTTTCTTTTTTATTTTTTTTTTTTATGCTGATCACAGACAAACCGCCCAGAGAGGTTTTGCTTTACACCACAGAAGCAGACAATGGATCCAAACAACCAGAGGGCTGATTAAATTGTTTATCTTGTCGAGTACTTTAGAAATAGTTGTTTTTTTTTTTTTTTGGGTAAGCTTTTAGTCAGACACGATGTTTGTCACAGTGGAGGGAACAAAAGCTGCAACATTCTGCCACAAAACATTAACAATTTATAGTACTGATGTGAAATGCTTATTGTGTCTATCGAATTATTTAGAATATTTCTGTTTATGTGAAAAGGTGAACTGCTTGCAGCCACATTTTTCATTACAGACAAACTGTAATGAAACCAGAAGCTCATTTAATGCCTCTGAGAAGCACAACGCGTTAAATTCTTTAACATTTTATCACATCAGAACTGCAAACTTTAATGTATTTTACTTCATAAACCAACACAAAGTCATGCATAATTGCTAAGTGACGAAAAAAACAACCCATAACTTTCCAAGTTTTCTACATTAATTATCTAAAATGTGTGGCGTGCATTTTTATTTAGTCCCCCTGCTGCTACATCTTGAAGGATTTTAGCTTTATTCTGATTTTAGTTTTTAATTTAATTTTGTTAAAGCTGATGTCAAATGCATATATGTCCGCATAAATTAAAAACACACTAGACAATTCTTTTCCGCATGACTGTACAATGACGTTTTTGCATAAACGCTGTTTATGGGAAGTTTGGAACAGCCGGAGGCGTAATTGCTAATAAAGAAACTGAAAATGAATCAGAACTGTAGTTCACTGATTCATTTTCAAACAATTTAATTAGAAAAAGCATAGAGACTAATTCTGATTGTATTTGTTAAATTTAAAGTCTCCTTTAAATTTAGCTGAAGTCTTAATTCAATTATGATGACGAGTGAAAATGAATCAGAATTGTATTTTGCATGCCAATATGTCAGACTATTAGCTTTTCCCTGCTAATTTGACCTGACCACGATAAATCATCAACTGGAGCAGAAATCAGGTGTAACACACCCAGTAGGAACTCCACCAACCCTCACAGGCCGGTGGAGGTTAAAAGGGCGTCCCTATGTGAGCTGAAGGTGAAGAAGGAGCAGCGGCGGTTCTTCAGTATCATCTGCTTCCTAATGAGGAACCACTGCGAAAAGTACGAGCAAGCTTCAGGGCTGCACACGCACACGAGCCTCAGAGTGATTAGACCCGCCCTGGATGTGAAGAGCAATTAAGTGCAATCACAACCCTGTCCCTCTCCTCCCACAGACCCTTTCCTGGGTCTCTCATCCCTCACTCCTTCATCTGCATGTCAGCCCTTTCGCAGCTTTATGCCTTGATTGTTTTCCTTCAATGCATCCCTTGGTGCTTCATGTTGGCTTTTCCTACGGGACATGCAGACAGTGTATAATGTGTATGTTAAAGTGTATATATTTACCAAATAATGCAAAGTTGGCACTTTCAAAGGACTTTTAATGAAACGTTTGAAGCAACGTTACTTGATTGTGCTATAAAATGGCACGATGTGCCTGGAAAACATATAGTACTGTCCCTTTAACTGTCATGAAGGAAAAGGTTTCATTTATATAGGTGATATTAATTTAGTTTTCATGTTCCACAACTAATACTGGTATTACATAGACAGCCCACACTGCAACTCTATTTATTAATATGTATTGCTAAACCTTTTTTTTTTTTAAATAAACATTTGGTACCCATACAAAATTCTCTGTGAAGCAGGAAAGTGACTACTGCAAATGTCCCTGAACACACCATCTCCACTGTCAAACATGGTGGTGGCTGTGTCACGGTGTGGTGAGGGTTGGAGCAGCTTACTGGGCATTACTGGAAGAAAAACTGATAGAGACTGGGGTAGAAGTTTGCCGTCTGGACAACAACTCTAAACATACAGCCTGAATCAGGAAGGAATTGATCAAAGCAGATGAGTTAAATAAATAAATATTTATCAAAGATGGGCTGTGCTGTTTAACCTCTGTACTAAATATAACCGCTTCCTCCGTCTCATCCCTCGCTCCTCCTCAGTTTGTCCTCATTTACCATCTCACAAAAATCACTTTTTTTTTTTTCCTCTCACCGCCTTCACTTTTCTACCAATTCCATCATCTACATTCTTTAGGCCGTCTCTCATATTCAATCTCTGCTTTTTATTATGAGCTTATAAAACTACCTCAGTGAAGGAAAATGGAAAGAACATTGCTGACAGTGACTTTTGACTTTTAGAGAGAGTTAGCAACGGAAAAGGAGAGAGATGGGGGATTCAGGATGCTTCTGTGTGTCTTCCTGGGTGTCAGACAATGGCAAATTGTGTAAGCCAAGGTCTTCGAGACAAAAAATCCCAAGAGGTAGAAAAAGACGAGGTAGTAAAAAAAAAAATCAGAAGAGACAGAATGCAGGAAATAAATGTGTGCCAACATGAGTAAGAAACCACACAATGAGGTGACAGAATTACTTTGCGCTTATGTTTACACGGAAGTTATTCTAAAACGCATTCGTCCACCATCTACAGCCACTTAACACCACATGTTTGTGTTTCATTTTGTTTTTTTTAAAAAGCTAAAAGTCCCTGTTACACCAGATGTTACAGGGACTGAGTCACAGAGTCGCTTTGTCTTGATTTGGTTTTTGGAAACATATCTGTAGATACTGAACCCAGCAAAGCAAACCAAGAGGAAAAAAGTGGTTTTGGAGGATTTCCTGTCCAAGATACTTTTTCAAGAACTTGCACAATTTTTGTGAAATCAAGAGCTACTTTTGTGACATCTCAAGATAATTTAACACTTTAAAGATAACACGGTTTCGTTACTTTTGAGTGATTGTTATTATTACTATTGGAAGATCCCAGAAGCTTTTCAAGATCCCAAAGTTGATCTGCACAATCCCAAAACTGTACAGTAAATTTGAGTTCATTTTGCATCTCACTTTTAACTTCTGTGAAATCCATAGTAACTTTTGAGAGATCCTATGAAATGTTTTGCAATATTCTGAGCTACATTTGTGAGACCTAGAGAAAGTTTCAACAAGATCCTGCAAAAGTTGTGTGCGAGACTGGGAGTTATTTTAACGGCATGACACTGATAACGTTCTAACTATTGAAATACAACTAAATGTGTTGCTATTCTACATTATCTAAGTACCTTGTAGAGTGTTGATTACTAGTTTTTGTCTCTAGTGATGATTTCGTCTTTTTCAGATAGGTTTGGCCATTAGCATAATGAGCTGGATTAGCTAACAGTTTTACGACCACAACTTCTCAGTTTAGTAAATGTGCCCCGTAGTGTGTGATAAGAGCAACGCTAATGAACTCGTGTTTGTTTTTGTTTCCTGATTATTGGAAATTAAGCATCGTTGGGGTTTTGGTGCTGATAATACAACGTAATCTAGTCTCTTCTAAACTGGAAGGAACATTTCCCGTCTCAGTTTTACTCTCACAGACAAACTGAAATTAGCTGCGTTGGAAGAACCTTGAGGAAAGGCTGGTTCTACACAGAGAGTGATTTTCCCTCCAGACAGACAAAAGTCACGGCCAGATCGAGATGTGGTTTTGCAATGCTAATCTCTGCTGATAGAAACATGCTGTCTCTTTAGAAAACTCAATTCACTGATGAAGAAAGGAAAGCTTTCTTTGAGTCCGCCGGTTCAAATTTTTACTCCGGAGAGAAGGAGATATCATTGGTTTAAATGTTTGCAGGAGGTACTTAAGGTAGAAAGATTCAGCTTCAATGCATATGGACGGTAATATCAATCATTTAAATTAAACATGTCCCCCTTTTATGCATATTTGCTGTCTCTCTCCATAAACCCCTGAGACAGGGGAGTACCACATTCAGACTTACTATCACTCTCTTTCACAGAAGGACGGTAATGAGTCTGGGTTGACTCAGTCAGTACACAATGATGTAGCTCAGCTGAAGGCTTGCAGATTGACAAAATTCCTTTTTATTACGGATGGCTTAAGAAGGAAGTTGTCCTATTAAAAACTACAGTAAGAAGTAAGTAAGAAACACAAAGTTCTCTTCTCTATACCTCAGGACAGAGGGTTTCAAGAGGATTTGGGTCTTGGAGTTATCAGACTTTGTGTCTAGTGAACCATTTTTAGTAAAGATACATCTGTAACATTCCTGAAAAACTATAATAGTAGCACCAATAACTGCTTTATCAATAAATCCACAAATAATTATTTTTCCATACTCCTAGAAGTGCTCTGTCATTATGCCAATCCCTAAATCCGGTAATCCCAGCAATAATAAGTAATTATACGGCTTTTAGCTCACTTTCTACAGTTCCTAAGGTAATAAAAAATTATCCTACTCTTGAATAGTCCATAAACCAGGACAATTCCTGGTATTTTAATCCAATTTGGCTTTAGGAAACATTACTACTGTTTGCTGGTGTTTTTTTATTGATTTAGGAAAAGTTTTTGACACAGTAAAATTTTTGGATACTAGGGATTGCCTTATCCATTAAATAAAGCCAAATTGTTCAAACCCAAAGGACGGACGAGTCTTTAACCAACACAAACAATTCGGTTGCAAGTTTTGTTGATTTGCTTATGTCTCATACCAAAAAAGCACACACCTGTGGACATTTTCCCTTTTTCTGAGGAATTTTCCTCAAGTGTAATTCATGTTTCAAAGTTCGACTTCAACTTTTGATCCACACTTTGGCAAGCTTTAAACCCTCACCACTGCTGAATCTGTGAGGATTCAGAAGCTCAGCCCAGTGTCAACTATTTGCAGTCTGATTTAATGAATTAATGATTCCTTCTTCATACTCAGCAGGTTCCCAACACCTCAACAGCCCAGAGTGATGTCCTCAAAGGCTGCCATGCTGACTACGTGAGACTAGCAGTGAGCATGAAGGTTTCTTGCACCAATGATCTGTGGAGTCATTTTTGCTGACTTGTTCCCAGCGTGACTCTTGCTCTCTCCTGACTAATCGTTGAAGACCTTGCAGGGAGCTGTCAGCCCGCCTCCATTAGAATAAGGGGGTTGCAAACTGATTTGAGGAGAATCCCTAGCATTATCCAAAACCTTTCTTCCTTTTTGTATGCACAGGCTTGTGTGTGTCTAATGATTAGGGAAGGAGATCCCCTGGGATCTTCAACTGTCAGACTCATTACCAGTCCCTCCTGCTCTTCCTTTTCTGGTCTATAATGACCCAGAAAGTCCATGTGGGTCAGATCATACAGTGAACCCTCCATTCCAGCCTTCATATCCACCGCTACCCACAACCCACTCATTTATTTTACCACTAGCCTTCTTTTCCCTGAAGAAATCAACAGCTGTTTTTTTTTCTCCTCCACCTCCTTTATCATTTAGAGCTTGTTTTTCTCCTCTGTCCCCTCTCTTGCTCTCTGCCTGGATCAACCCAACCTGTCTTTCTTTCATTTAGGGCCAGACTCAACTCTCCTAAGAACAAAATCTGTTCCCACGCACTCATGTCTATTCCCAGCAACTCGCATGCCTCTGAGGAAGCTTTCCCCAGCCAGTAGGAGCCTCTGCTGCCATCTCCTGGCTATAATATTTATTACTTATTAGTGTTCATTCTGAATTAAAAAATTCCAGATTTTCACATTTCTGATTGGGTGTAATTTTGCTTCCTTTAAATTCTGCTTCAAATTCCAAACTCAGTATTTTATTGATAAATAAATCCAACTTTATTTTTTAAAAAAATTTCTGCCTGTAATCATAAAATGAACTGTTAGAAATTAACCAATAAAATTGCTCAAACAATTGGCAAACATTTTATTTAGGGTCGTCATAATAATTTTTTTTTTATCAGAAATCATGCAAGTTTTCTGTCTTTCTGAAAACACGATTTGTTAAATTCCAACAATTTTAAGATGATTTCCTTTTAAATAATTTATTTAATTACTCAAATAATTTAGTTTGCTTCCCACTGCTCTCATTTTGCAGACAAGAGGCAATTTTAGCAAAATGAAGGCTGTTTAACCAATCAAAAGATGACATTTTATACAACCAATGTGTTAAAGGGAGTATCTACAAACAGAGCACATCACACACACGTTTAAATCATCATTTGATTCCAATTTGTTCATGACATAAATGTTACAATAACACTCATAATCACATCTTTTTTTTGTCCCCCAGAAAAACTCGTTATTATTCTGAGAAAGTTTGATTTTGCTTATTTTGGCCGAATTAAAGATTCATTTTGATTAAAACATGAAATCTAGCTGGTAGGTTGAAGTGGGCAGAAGAACAAAGATAAAAAATGTACAGCGTAGTTCCAACTATGCAATATTTCTTGATTATTGCATTTAAATGTAACAAGGTTGAAGTGGTTTGTCCCCCACTTAAACTCCCCCCCCAAAAGATATGATCTCGACTTGTACAAAATGTTCCATAAATAGTCATTTAAATTTAAATTTTCATCTAACAAGCCGCCATCTCAACTTTTTGCCTAAACACAGCAAAGATTATCCCCAAAAATAAAAGGGCCATCAGAATTTAACCATTATTGCAAGTAACATTTGTGTGCTAAAATGTATTTCATTAATGTTTGCTATCTAAACCACTCTTGATGATAAAGCTCAATCAAACCATAGAAACATTAGTTCCTCTAGAGTTTGACAATGAAAGAAAAATAATAAAAGAATTGCAGCCTATTTTTTTTACATAGCTCAGAAAGTCATTATATCCATTTGTTTGCAAGCCGGGGTAAATTTATGCACAATTCATAACCTGCTCAGCCAGTCCCTGAATACAAATTACCCCCCTCAGTCTTAGATTAAGGCCTATATGGTTTCAGAATTAGATCTAAATCATAATAAACCTCATCAATTCTAATTTCGGGTCAATGAATCGGGATTCCCCGGGCTCTGAAAGGTAATTTTATCAAACGCAGAACATGTTGTCCTTTGGGTTCAGTGCCATGGAACAACAGCAGCAAATGCTGAGTTGAAATGTTGAACAGGAGACAAAAGCGAAACAGTAAGATAGGAGGTATATCAGCGAGTGGGTTGAAAGTCTTCCAGTCTAATATCTATTCATAGTTCATCAACTGCAGTTTTAAAAAAAGAGCTATAACATCTTCAAACAGTGATGGGTGTTGCTCCAAGACATAACTGTCCCGGTTTTTTGTTTTTGTCTGGTTCTTTATTCAGAATACCAGCCAAAGCGCAAACATTAAAAACCTTATTTGATGGTCCTCAGAAACAGTAAACGATCCTGTTCCTACTCACTTTCTAACACTGCCTAAAATGGCTGACCATTAATTATTTCCTTGGCAGAAAAACTGTTTCACCTGTAAGCCCTGATTCATATTAGATGCAAAGCTCGTTGTGTTCTGTTCCCAATTAATCCCAGCACTGCCTTTTGGTTACAGTTTCATTCCTGTAAGCCCGGTTCCTGCATCATGCAGCCTGCCAACCTCAAAATTGGATATCCCGAAGGGTGTTCCTCAGTCAGGCTTGAAAAATTACTTATAGCTTTGTTTCATTTGAAGCTTTACCCTCCGTTCTGTTCACACCACAGGAAGGTCCACTGTACATCTGTTACTCTGTCGGCTTATAGCTCAACATGATGAATGGTTGTTTACTTTTTCAGTTGGCTAAATATCCCATTACTAGGCCTTCAGTTTAATCATTTTATTTATTCATGTTTCACATATTTCTCCTTGTCTTCTCTATCCAAATACAAGCTGTTAGTTGAACTTAAAAAGCTGTGGAACTTTGAGGGGCTGGTTTCTTCTGAAGCCGCTTAAACGCTGCTTCAAACTGACACATTTTACAGGGGAAAAAAAATACAATCTCTTTTAAAAGCAGGCTAAACTGTGAAAACACTAACTTCACTAGCTGTGCTTCCAGAACAAATGTGGACAAAAATTTGTTGCTATTCTGCTAATGTAAAAAAAACCAAAAACAATTGCGGTGTTTCTATTAAATAAGAAATGCTGTTAAAATCACGTCATTAAAAGACATCATAATCCTACAACTTCCTGTCATCATCACCAGCAGTAACGTCCGGTTGTGGATCAGATGACTCGGGTGATGCAAAAAAATTGTTTCCATTGACGTTTTGCAAAATACACTAATTTCAATACTTCGTTCTATCGCAAGGACTTATTGAAAAACGTGAGTTTTTCCAAAATTGGCACGTTTCCACTGAGCACATTTACTTCGGAATTCACCGTTTCTACGTCCAAATTTGTCCCGGATGTCTAAAAACACCAGGATAAAGAAAATAACGTCCAATAGAGGAATTTAAAAACGAAACTATTAAAAATAACTATTAGTTGCGGTACGGTTACCGGTTCAGTGATGTCACAGAAAGAAAGTAGTAACCTATGAGGATCCACACAAAGAAGCAATTCTGTCAGTGAGATTTTTTACTTTTGGTCAACAGAACGCTGGATAAGTCCCTTGAGACAACTTAATGAAATACAATCGTGTTACAACAGTCCAGTCAAAGACTTGAACATTGCCCCATCATTTACAATCCAGGTAAAATTATTTTTGTTTAATTGTTCAATTTGTTTTCTTTGCAACACCTGCTCAATACGAACCTCAACAACTATCCATTGTGGTTCTTATGACGTATCAAAAAGCATCCAACCAGATTTTACCTTATCACCTTCAGCTTCCAACAATTCAGAGTACACTGTTAAGATTATAGTAGAGCTCCGGATCAATACTTCTTCCGTCTTTCTGAACATCTTTTGTAGTTTTCTTGGCCACCTGCATCTCTTTGTTCATTTTTAATCTAGTCCTGTGGAAAAAAAAAACTTTCTTAAACCTTAGCACGGAGTTCAGTGTGAAGACAACAGACAAATCAATGACAAAAGAAGAAGAGGCAGGCCTTGAAAGCCATATTTGCCAAATAATAGCTACAGCTCCATGCATGGTTGTTTTGATTATATATAAATGTGGTTTCTTAATGTGTGTTGCTGTGCTGAATGATTTAAATCGGAGGGTGCAGGGCAGTTCCTCACAACTCCACAAGACAAACTAACGGTGCGCACACACACAAGTTTATACTTCTATCCATATTAAAACTTAGCATTGACTTTTTTCCATTTTATTAGGTTTTACACATCTTCAAGATCAAAGTGAGGGTATATATCAAAGAAATACTGAACATTCCCAGCTTGAAACCTCTTGATACGCTGACAGAGGACAGTGTTCCAGACAGTATGTTAAGTATCTGCAGTGAGGCCTACGGCACAAAGATAGAAGGCCGGATTTAGCTCCCGACAGAAAGTCCAGCCACACAGCGACAACAGCACGGGTGGTAAGATGTGTCACACTGACATAAAGGAGCAGGACAAGAAGGAAACACAGGAGGGGACAAAAAATAAGGAGATTAAACAAGAATCGCCTGACGGGGATACAAAGACATAAACTTAGGGGAGAATAGAAAACTGGCAGAAAATCACAAGATAGAACGATAAAGACAGAGCGCTAGCTTCCAAACTGGGCGATCTGACACCACTCTGCCTGGCCAGCTGAATGCTATTTCCAGCTGGAGATGACCCACCAGCTGTACCAGAGGGTTTAGTGGGCAAGAGAGACACAAGAGAGAATGTGGACAAGTCACAGGGTCATGGGAAGAGGTTTATTTAGTCAATCAGACTTTATTTAAGCAGACGGAAGCTGAAGACGTTGTTTACGCAGACAGGGAGACGGGATTCATTTACCCAACACAATTCCTGACCTTACCAAGTTTGACTAGTTCGCTCCACCGCTTCTGTTTTTTTTGGAGTCAATCGTTGGACAATGACCCAATGCTTTGGGTCATTGTCCTGCTGCACAACTCAAGTTGTCATGAACTCATGTTCCAACATTATCCTTCAAGGATTCATACTGGAAGAAGAATGACCAGCTCCACCAATAGAGCAAACCAGTCCCAAACCGTCACACCCACAAGGACAAGAACCACACAATCTCACTTCTCATCACTCTGATGATCGGAAACGTTAAAGGCAAAAAAACGGAGGAAATCTGCAAAGGGTTGAATACTTTTTCACAGCATTCTACATGGTTAATGATTTTATTGTTTAGTGTCGGATGGTCAGTCAAACTGTTTTAATTGGACACATGTCTGCTCACTTCAGTGTTTAGTGTCTACTCACTCAAGAGTAGACACTAAAGATGTCGTCCACACAATAAAACTGTTCTGTCTCATATGATAGTTAAAAAATATAACCTCAAAAGTCACCACAGATCGGTGTGGTCATTTCCTATTGCAAGTCATATGATACCATATGCATGACAGTGGCACTGACATGTTTTTAGCTTGAAGCTAACACCAGTCAAGTTAAGCTATTTGTTTAGGTATAAAGTCATCTACAAGTAAACCTTATAGTTTATTGATTGAATTTTACAGAAATTTATTTTGCAGAAATCAACTATATATACTCAAATTTTGCATCAGTTGGTATATTGGTGATGCAACACTTAAAAAGTTTTGGGTGCCCCCCCCCCCCCCCTTTGCTGTCACTAGCTTGGAGCACGATCAGCATCGTGCTCCAGCCTTTGATATCTCAGTCAGCAGCATGTGGGTCAGTACACTCCTGGACCCACACACACACCCACACACACACACACAGGAGGCTTTGATGTCTTACCAGACCGACACTTGATGATCTCTCCGAACTCATCTTCCACCGGCTCGTCGCAGTAATCCTCAGGACGCACGCCCTCCGCCATCACCAGGCCGCCAGCTGTGAAAAGTTAGTTACAGCTGAGCCAAACGGTCAAGTTAAATCCTCAAGGAAGGAGGGAAGAGACAAATCCAGATCGAGTCAATGGTGGGGTGTAAGGAGTGGACACAGGAGGTAGGACAGAGGGGACTAAAGCAGGAAGAGAAGGAGGACCGCTTGGTCTGTCACTGAAGGGCAGATGAACAGGAGCAGGTGGCAGGATGGGGGGCGGGGGGGCTCGGCGCATTTCCACCTTTAAATAGTAAGCTGTTATGATGTGGCTCAAACCGCTTGGCAGACACCAAGCGTAAAACTCAATCTCCCTGTCCATGACATTTATTTCCTCCCTGGGACGAGGATGCAGCCTAGTTACAGGATATCAAGGTGAGTTTGAAACAGACCAAGCCATGGCCTTCGGGGGCGGACAGCAGTCATAAGTCACGGTAGCAAAAAGAAAGCACACCCGTCAGTCAATTCAAGAACTTTAACGTTTTAAAGTGAACTTCAAAGTGCACAGAAACGTAACCCACTGATTCCATCGTGGCATAACTTATGAAACAAAAAGGAAGCCAAAACAGTTTCATCTAGAGGTAGTTTTGTGGGGTCCTCCTGAATTTCAGTACACTTACCGGGGTAAACACTAATCACTTGAACACCACCGGCCATAAACAGCACATCGTTGTATTTGGCACAGCGCACAGCAGAGTTTTAAAAAGGCAAAAGCTAAGTAGGTGGATCAGCATTGTTTGCTTACAGCTTTTTTACATTTGAAAGACTGACTTGCCAGGAACATCCATCCTGCCCACAGCGGCACGGTAGTAACTCTTTGAACATACTTGCATGACACGAGTTACGACAAGATTTAATTTCCCTTTTAAATAAATTAAAACAAAACAAAAGAACAGTTAATTCACCCTTTTGTAAACAGCCCAACCGGAACACAGAAAGCATAAGGTGGACTGGACATGTCTTTTTTTTTTTTACCCAAAACAGAGTGTAACATGAATTTACAACAGGCAGTTACCATGGAGACAGAGTTCTGACTGACATGATGGACATCAGTACTGACAATGGGGATGGGGTCAGGTGACTCCTCCTTCTGGCTGGAAGGCAGTAGATGTGACCCTTGGCACCTGAAGGAAGATACTTCATTAATTATCTTCTAATCCAATTTTTTCATTGTGTATTTTTTTATTATAAACCTCAAATGACAATAAAGTTGGGAGACTGAGCGTTCTGGTCGCAGCACGTGAACTGCTCATATTTTAAACACACGTTTCATTTTATTTTATTTTTTTAATATGTAATTATTGCGGTCAGTCGTTGATTTTTGTAACCACAAAGAAAGTTACGTGTATGCGTGTCTGCTCGATGTGTGGTGGCGACACAATATGCTGCTCTAGAATCAGTTTGTTTGTACTGAACGATAGTTCGCAGAATATTGTCGGTCAAAATGTAAGTGGAGGAAATACTAGCGCAATGGCGTGGCAAAAATGTTTACCTGTTGCCACCTCAGTGGACGTTTTCTTGGTGCCCCATTTCTAGCAAGACCATAAGAAACATAGTAAAAAAATAAAAATAAAAAACTTCTCTTCCCTTTATTCATACAACATTACAGGCAAATGTTTTACCTTCATTATTTGACTGTCGTCCTTCCGTCGTTTTCTTCTTTTTAGTTTTTTTTAGCTAACACACCTTTCACATCCTCGCGCGAGGAGCGGGAAATATGACAGACCTGTTAGTCACTCACCGAGTTATGGTGGAGGCCAGATATTTGAACTTGGCTTTGCTTCAAAAATACTAGCAACATATCATCATTAGGCATTTTTATATAAGCAACATTTATTTCTAGGCATACACACCTTTCTCCTGGCCCCCTTGAAGCTTTGCGTGAATTATGGGTGCGACTTCCGCTGCAAACTGGTGTTACAGAAAAATCCGTCATTTTTTGTGACTGTAGGGGGCGACAGCGTGCAAATACTGGGTAAAAACTGACACAGCTGGGATTGTAAGAGTCATGGCTCCTTTATTACCATCACATTGATGGCTGAACACTGACCATCGCATTGTATCCCTATGTGCTGTCGTTAAAATATGGAAACCAACCGTGGCCGTTCAATAAATGGACCACACTGGTCACAGATTATTCTGGCCAGAATATTCCGTGACCTTACTGTCAGAGTTTAAAACAACTATTTTTTTCCAGAGTTCTACTTTGGATGCAGATGCTGGTTTTTTTCCACAAAATGAGAAAATGTGTTTTCACAGAGGAAAAAATAAGGACATCTTAACCAATTAGCTAGTTTCCCCCAGTTTCTTCCATCAGCGCGAACGATTCTGAGCTTTACTTACTTTTTTTAAGCACGCCTTATTCTGAGGTGTTTTAAAAGATAATTACAAAAAAAGATGAAAGACTAACAGAAGCCCCTGTTGAAAAGATGAAGTTATAATCATACATGTTTTTATAGCACACTGTTCCTTTAATTGCTTGCCTCTGATGGGAAAGCTCTCACTGCTTCATGGTTGAATGGCAGTGCCGTTTACACACTCGCCATGATTAGATCTGCTGTGAAACTGATACGGCCACTTTATATTTGCAGAGTGTTTAAAAGAAGGACTAGGTTTACCGTTACGAGTCATTACACACAACATTACAAGCATTCATGAGTCGGAGAGGCTCTATTCTCAGTGGTGACGCGATGGGCGCAGTGGGCCAAAAAAATCTTGACGCTCCCCATGAAGTCTATTGAGTGGGGGGGAGAAAAGGGAGTGGGCAGACTGGGGTCTTCAAAAAAATAAATAAATAAGAAAAGTTAATGCAATACGGTGTATTACGTTTGTAGCCCTTTACAGTAAATAGATGTGATTAGCTATAGAGATTGTGGGGGGGTCCTGCCAGTAAGTCATTCAAGCTCTTGTGTATTCAGTAGCAACTGGATAACATCTAATGGAATTGTTCTGCTGGTGTTAGTGTGGTACATCAAATGCAAAGTCCAATAGGACATGCACATTTGATACCCTATTAGGTGCTAATAACTAAGGATTAGCAATACGGGGAATCGTCTAGATGAGTTAGAGGCAAGTTCAGAAAGCATATTCTTTGACATGGGAGATGTGTCAGAATGGTCTTCCACGTTATAACGTTGCATTATCTTCCAACGTTATTGTTGGAAGACAATGCATATTTTTGGTGAAGCTTGTTTGCTGATTGGTCCAGTTGAAATTTTAACGAAAAAAAAAATAAAATAAAAAAATCAAACTCAATGGGAGAAATCCCAGACGGAGCAGTGAGGGGAGATAAGAATCTAGTGAAACTGCATAGGAAGGCAAAGACCAGGCTTGTTTACCAAGGCTTTGGTGTGTTCCAAACAGTGCTGCGGCTTGTGTGTGTGTCTCTGAGGGCATCTCAGTAGTACAGCTTCTTGACAAAACACATCGGGGTACCACCAAAACAAATGAACTCTATAGTCAAAGTGTTCTAGCCTGGCACAACAAGGGCAAGCTTGGAAAAAGTAGTGACTTAACTAGCAGAAGATGCTTATTTTCATGATGCCGATTTTTTTTCCCCAGGAGGAGTAATTACTAAAATCTTTTCTGCATCACATAAGTAAATAACGGAACAGTTGGAACGGCTTTGGAACAAATTCACCTCTTGTTGCTAATACACAAAGTGGACAGCAGAGGGCAGCAGAGCCCCAGATTAGGCGTCAGCGTCTTTACTGATGTGGGTTTTTGTGGCGATTATCCTCCAGGTTTAGTAAACAACAGAAACATTGGACTGAATTATTTGTTACAAAGAACACGTTTCACAGCTGGAACCACTGAATACGTTCCTCTCACTCTACTGATAACTGTGCAGTATGATGGACTTGGACATGATTTATTCATAAATAATTAAATTCTTAGATCTTTGATTCGGGTAAACACAACCTCGGATAAACAACGCTTCATTACGCGAGTGCATTTCAGTAAACTGGGATGCAACTGAAAAGCTTATTCAGAAAGTTTTTCTCATATATCATGCGTTCATCACACACAGCTTTTTCTATTAATCTCGATGGTTTTCAGCTGACGAAAAGCTCGGCTCGCTCAATGCTGCACAATTAAATAAAAAAAAAACCGTTAACGTTAACGTTTGAAAGTTGAGTGGAAGGAAAAACTGCACGTTTTCTAATGTTTCGCATTTTAAAATTTAATTTGAGCCATAACAGATTCTCGGTAGATTGTTCAAACTAAGGGATTTTTTTTTGTAAATCTTACTCTAATGTGCAGCGATCACAGTACAGACTGCGGCTGGAGTCGGCGCTTTAAGAAACGCCACACGGAGACACCTAGAAACTTGAAATACTGTTATAGTACTGATTTAGAAATGTTACTGTGGTGACGACACCAGAAAAAATAAAGGAATACTGCATTCTTACAATCTAGGCTGATTAGTTCTCTACAGGATACATGGAGCAGCTTTAATGAACTTGCATAGATTTGAGAGAAACTGAAAAGGGAAACGACGGCAATGACTTCAGAACTGGGGTTGGGAAAAAAATAAGATGAAAGCGGAAAGAACAACATGACAAAGTGACACAAGAGACTCTCAGTTCAGTGCTTTAATGTGTACAAAGAGATAAATGCTGATTAGTGACATCTCTACGACGGCATCTAAAACATGCCAATACACATGCACAAATAAGACTCTTTTTTTTTCTTCTTCTTCTTTTTCCTTCTTCTTCTGCCTGCCACGCGTACTTGTACATTTCTGCAATCATCCACACTAAATCCCTACGCACATCATTAGACAGTGTTCCCCCTCCCAGTCTACTGGGAGAGGAGGTATAAAAAAAAGAAGAAAAAAACAAACAAAAAAAAGGAGCTGTTTCTGTTCACAAAGCCTCTACTTTTCATCTAAGTGTGTTACCAAGCAAACGAATGCTAACGGTCACGGCTAAGTCAGAGCTCGGCTAAAACGTACAAAGGGACGAGGAATGAATGAAGCGTCATACGGGTGCAGAGGGAATCTTGTCAATATTGTTTCTGTTCTTTAAAAAAACAAAAAGCAATCTAATTGCACTCAAACTGACCCAGTCTGATCTGATTTATTAAAGAAGCTGCATTTCTTTAATAAAGTGCTGAAATCTGCTTCAAATCTGAACAAGCAGCTGCCTGAGTTTGGAAATAATTCAGTAAGTCTTTGTTGTGGGATTTAACCCTTTATAGAGTGTTTTTTTTTTGTGTGTGTGTGTGTCTTAATAAGCATCAGTGTATCTTCTCACATCTTGCTTTTATTAAAGCATCAGTGAAACGCGCATGCTTATTTTAACTCCCGGTTCTGTTAAAAGTGTAGCTGCTTCACGAAGACATCCGTAGTCAGCAAAACACAATCGTAAGCAAAGTGATAGTTGTAATAAAAACAAATCCATCTAGATGTGTCCCCATTAGATCACCAGAGATGAGACAAATTAGAAAAATTGTCATAAAATAATATATATAAAAAAGGGCAATAAGACACAAGAATAGAAAGTGGGTGCAAAATAACCAAAACAAAATCTTTTGAAACAATACCATGAGTCCAAAGTCACTGCAGTACATATGCTGTGCCACCATGTGGCGATAATTGTCCAAATTGGATGAAATCCAGAGCATGAATAAAGTAGCGCTATTGGCTAAAATGTTACCAAAACCACATGAAAATGTTGTTTTGTAGTGTATTTATTTATTGTGTATGTTTGTGCATTTGAAAATTAGTTTGATGCGTTTTGTTCTTGTAAAGTGCCTTGACATAACTTTTGTTTTGAGCATAATACAAACAAACTGAAATTAATCACCTGTAGCTACATTTTCTTTAGTTTGAAGCTCAATCGAAGTGGTCAGAAAAGAGCAAAACATAAAATCGCGGGATTATAATAATGTTCCAACATACATTTTGGTAAATGTTGCAGTTTGCTGTTCAGTGTAACCACACTGCATAACATTTACAATACTTTTTCCATGTATCTAATTCAGCTTACATGTACATTCTTCTTTAATTAATGAGTTGAGTGATTATTATTAAGTAGCTGTTTATTCTGTCAATTACTGGGAGGATTGAGAGTGACTTTGGTTGGTGGAACAGTAAATAAATTACTAATTTGATTAAATGTTTGGGGGGTTGTTTCACTCAAAGTGAGCTGATTTTACAGAAGCGGGTTTTCTCTGAAAAGGTTTTGATATGAAAACAAAAATAGAGAGAGGTTCTACAATGAATAAACAGATTTTGAAGACTCTTTTAAAGTGGATTTAAAAGAAAAAAAATCTGTGTGATGTACATGTGTGGACTGGTTATCCTGAGATTATTAAAATACGCAAAGTGAGTCACGCTGTGGCTTTCTTTGCCAAAAACTACAACGGTCTTTTTCCGATTGGATATAGGAACCTTTAGCCTGGAACTGCTTTAGCCATGCTCAGGAAGAACCAGATGAAAAATCTGTTTTAAAAAACAGAAAGGCATAAAAACCTGCTGCTTTGGACACAAAGACAAAACAGAAAAGAGTTCCAGTTTTGGAAAATGTGGCGAACATGGTCTAATTGGAACCAAAACGACAACAGGAAAAAAGTACAGAACAGTAATAAAAGAAGGTTGATGTGTCAAAAAGACGACATAAGTTTTTCGCATAATGTACGAACCTTTCATGCTATGCTCGTCGACGTGAAATAAATGGACTTCTGTCAGTTCCCTGAAGCGCCTGGCCGCCGTCCAAGTCCTTCATTTGTTTTTGGTGGCTGGGGAGTCGGCCTGGATCCTATTTTGGGTTGACGGTTGCATGACAGCGCACCGCGGTAAATATGTGACAATGAAAGGACAGCGAATGAAAGACGCTGCTTGAATCTCCAAATATCCACAGGAGAACTGCTTTGCATTCAAATGCCTACACACCTGGAGCGTGTGGCGGAAAATTGAGTTCCCAAGACGAGGAAAGTTATCTAGGAAACAGTACGTAGGGTAAAAAAAAAAAAGACACTTTGAAAATAGCAGATGATAAAATATTTAAAAAAATACTGAATTAGGAATTATAGTGGAACCATTAAAGTAATTCATATAAATACATTTTTAAAAAAACTGGTGCTTAGAAGAAACTCTTGGCACCTCTGAAAAACTAAACAGCAAGACTTGCAAAAAAAAAAAAATAAATCTGCCTCTTTAAAGCTTGCTTTTTTGTCACACATTTAACATTTAACACATTTTAATATTGCGGAGGAATAAAAAAAACAAGAAAGTCAAAATCTGGATAAAAATGTCAGCCCAAGACTAAGTGGCAGGGAGAACAGAAATAAAATCATTATTGTCAGCTACTTTTTTCTGAAATGCAATAGAACGTTGAAGTAAAACACCAGATTTACTTTTTTTTTTTTTTTTTTTACCATTTCTTAGATCAATTAATTGTGACATTTTCTCCCTCTGTACAACTGAGCACATCCCAGAATGTCTTCAAGCAGAAACTACATATTGAGTGATGCATAGGTTCCTGACATTTACTAGTTGACAAGAGGAGAACAGTTTGGTCCAAGAAAATAGTTTGAATTCATCACTAGGAGCGACTTATACGTCAGTAGCCATGGTTACATACACCGAGGAATAGACCTTTTCACTCGTCTGTTCAAATATGTTGTATGTAGCAACATATTTGCATTGTGCATTGTCACGGCTGACGTGTAGAATGTGACAGTGTTTACTGAGGCTAGATAACTGTGGGTAGCAGTAGCTTTCTGCCATGTTAAAACTCAAATGTATAAAAAATGGTACAGTGGTCGTGGATGTAAGCTATTCAGAGTGAGATTTGGTTGTTTCCTCGTTGTTTCTGGTTGCAGAAGTCGCTTCCTGTTTGACCAGCTCTGCTGACAGAGTTGGCTAATACCAAGCTAACATTGAACATTCGGACAACGCTCCCTGAACATCGCCACCAATTTTCAGCCAGCCTTTGCAGACAACGTTCTCCGAAAGTCAACACAAAACACAATAAAACATTCTGCCAGCGTTGTCTGGTCGTTGAGTGCATGCAAACAACATTCGCTTAACGTTCGATGATGTTCTTGTGCATTTCTATTGATGCTAAGCTAATGACTGTTTTGCAGTTGTTTTTTTAAGTGAGACTAGAGTACATTTGATCTTCTCGAGTCTAAAATTAAACTGTTTGAGATGTGTGAAATGATTATTCAGAGAGATAGGCAAACAAGACTGAGAAAATTATCTACTACAAACAGGCCACTACTTAACATCCAAATAAAACTCCACTTGGAAATTTCTTAAGTCACCTCTCATTTGTACATTTTTAACGAAAGGCTGGGATTTGTTTAGTCTAGCGAACACATTCAAAAATTCCCTCTGTGTTCTCAAGATGCTGGCTGGTAGGAGTAAATGTGAATCTAAGACAATTGCTTCGCTGGAAGCTGTAAATAGTCTCGCAAGTAAAAGACACAGCATGACGTGTAAACAAGGTGTTACTCATTACTTGTTTTGCAAAATTGCTCTAAATATTTCCACATCATAACACACTGCAGCCACACGCTCCAATGTATTTGATTGGGGCTTTATGTCGAACGTGCAGTCCCAATAAAATGCGTCAATGTCTGAGGTGACAAAAATGTGGACAACCAAAAGGGGAAAGAACGCTTCTTGCAAGGCACAGGATACTGACGAAAATTAAGTTTCCTATTAAAGCCAATATCTTCTACCTGTAGCGTAGCTATTTCAGAGTTAAGCATATAGATTTCTTTTCTTCTGGGAACACAGAACACCCAGCTTACAAGCTCAAATGGATTATAGCAAAATGTACAAGTGTAGGTCTTGCCACTCCTGCTTTTCCTGATCACATATACTGAACACAGCCTAATGTGTTGATGACTTAGAGAAAGGCACAAATGGAGTACTGTTGAGTAAAATCTTGAATACTATGTGGAAGCATGATAAAACTATCAGTTAGTACAAGAAAAGTTGAATGGTCTCCAATTAACTGCCCTCTCTAAAGACTAAAGATTGAACATTCACCCTTTTTCTGCACCCGTTTGAATTCAATTAAAGGTATGTATGTGATTTTTGTGTGAGAAATTGTTTTTACATCGGACTGAGCCAAACCATCCCTTCCACCCCCAACTGGGCCGAGCAATTTCACCAAATGCAGCCAGGAAATGAGACAAGACATGAACGCCCCGAGGAATCTCAATCAGATGAGTGCATAATTACGAGATTCCTTTCAGAACAATCCTCTTTTATCTCCCGGCCGTTGTGCATGTAAACCTGACTACTGACGGGCTGACAACACTCCTTTTTCACAGAGAGAGTTACCGGAGGGAGAAACCGTACACCAAATGACAGGTGGCTGGAGAAACTCCGTTCAATTGGCAATCGAAGATGGTTTGAGGCCTCGGAGGGCCGTGCTGTCTTACAACCCCCGACCGTGGGTAATCAATCATGACAGCTGCATGTGCACTCCCCGTGGGTTGCCGTGGTAACAGACAAGTGGGTCGATAACAGAATATTGAGTGGGTGTCTTACGATTTTTTTATTCCTGCCCTCACCTTCCTCCAGGAAGAGTCTGTCTGTTGGAAAGTTATGAGGATGTGATCCGCTTCCATACCCTTAAGGACTCCAAAGGACTCTGAAAAAACAAAATGGCTTCTACGTCTAACCAAGCCGCAGGTTTTGACAACGGAGCTGGAAACCGAGGTGAAGAAATTCGAAGGGATGCAGCAAAAGAACATGCAACAGTTTTCTAATTAACAGAGTCAAAAACTTGGGTTTGTGGAGCCAAGAACAGAGGGAGAGATGTTGAGACTACGGTCAGCAGGTTTTCTGAAGGCTGTTAACACAAGTCTTAGCAATCGCTGCCAAGACGATGAGTCCGCATCAAAAATTATTTTGACAGAGGCAAAAAAAGGTAATATCTTGACTATCCGCTTTAAATCCGACGGTCAAAGCTTGGGCCGTTCCAATCTGATGTTGATTACTTTCAGCACATCCTGGGCGGTCAGGTGTTAAAAAAAATCATAACCCCCCCCATTCCCATCCCTACTTCTTTGCCACAATGTAGCTGTGAAGTCCTCAGCTGTTATTGGAGTTAGTAGTAATCCTCATAGCTCTTTGGGTTGAGGCAGTAGAGGACTCCCCCACCAAAGGAAAAGATGGTCCCTCCCCAAGCCAGCCCGTAGCCCCAGTTGAATTCATGATAGATCCTCAGGTTGATACTCTCGATGAACTTGATGGGGAAGAGGACCAAGCTGCAGGCCTGGAGGACAACTGGAGAAGATAAGGCATGGTTGAATACAAGATGTCATTTTTAAAGTACAATCACAATGTCATTCTGTGCTCAGCATCAACAGAGAATAAGCAGAACAACCAGGAATGTTGTTAAGGAAGTGTGAACAGCATTACTTAAATATGCCCACAATTAGAAAACAGCTTAGTTTAGTGGAAGTACAACACTTCGATAACATGGCACCAACAAATGGATGTGTACTGCCAAGCTCAGACCACACTATGTTATCTGTGTCACAGTGTGGTGTGGCTTATCACCATCAACTCAATTTTGACTTTAAAGACTTAAAATACACATTTGTTTATGCCTATGCATTTGGAATGGGTTGGGTTTGGTGACCCATTAAAAACCCCAATACTATATTGGACGACCTTTGCCTGTGCTTCCTGGGATACGCGTTACATTTCTCAGCTTCACATCCAATATGTGGATCTACGTCTCAAAAGTGCTCTACTGAATTGGGATCTGGGGATTATGGAGGGCAGAGTTCAAGGTCATGTTCACAAAATTTGAATTTTGTCAAATGAAGCATCTTGCTAGAAGTAACCATCAGAAGATGGGTGCTCTGTTTGTCTTGAAAGTTGGATATTGTCAGCAACAATACACAGGTAGGCTGTGGAGTTTAAACAATGCTCAGTAGGTGCAAAAGAACCAAGAAATCGCTAAGAAAATATCCACAATAGCATTACACCACCACCAGTCTGAACTGTTGATACAAATCAGGATGAATTGAGAGTTTGATGCTTACACTGAATTCTAGAGTCTGAGTGTTGGAGACGAAATCAAGGCTCACTGGACCATCCAACATTCTTCCACTCTATAACGGTTCCAGTTTGGTGAGGTAGTGTGAACTGTAACCATTTCCTGTTTTTAGCTGCCAGAAGCAAAAGTGGTCCTCAGCTCCTCGCAGTTGGATCTTCCGCAAATCCTGACTGTACTTTTTTTGTGGTTATCTTTAGAGTAGCTATGTGAATTATATTAAAGAAGTCAGCCTTATTCCCATTTGACCTCTAACATCAAAGAATTTTTGCTTGCTGTCCTCACTGGATGTTCCCTCTTTTTAGAACAATTTTATGTAAACCCAGAAGATGTACGGCTGTGACAAATCCTATTAGCTCAGTAGTTTCTGAAACACTAGCATCGGCCCGTCTGGTACACGCTGCCATGCCACATTCAAAGTCACTTAGATCCTCTTCTTCATTCTGATGTTTGGTTCAAACCTCTGCAACTTGTCTTCATCACGTCTAGATGCCTAAATGTATTCAGTTTCTGCCATGTGAAAAGCTGATTTGTTATTTCAGTCAACAAGCCATTGATAGATGAATCTCATACATAGTCTAGTAAGTGAATGAACTTTCATCACTCGCTTGTAGATGCAGCAAAGTATTATTCCTAATGCTTTTTGCAAGGCCCAGTGTCGCCTCTGTATTGAGCAAACCGCGAGACAAATAATATAGGAAGCCACTCTTATTCAATACGTCCTAGTTTGTCACTCCCAAAGGTCTTCTGTGTTGATTTACAAACTACTCTCTGTCTGTGTCCCTTATGCCGTCTGTATTTATGTCTTTAAAGTCATCTTTGCAATTGCCAGAACTTACTTAATTTGCTTCGTGTGCATTCATGCCCAAACCTTTCCAACTATACGTCATTGACAAAAGAACAAAAAAGTATCTTAAATAGCATTTTGTAACACCACAGGATGTGTCATGTATAATGTTCCTTTCGCCACGCACTCATAAACCACCGAAAAGTCCAATAAGACAAATTTAGGTTTGTGTTTGAAGCTCAATGGTCTTTAAATTCTTTTGGAAGGTTATATAAATACATAAGCCTCCATATTCTCCAAACTTCCTGATTTGTAAACAAATCCCGTCAGCCTCCTAACGTCCAGAACCGAGACGATCCGACACTGACAGCTTGCCAGCAAATACCACAGCAGAGCTTTAGAGGCATCGCTTAAAAGCTCGAGGCTGTTGTGTCAACAATATTAGGAACGCCGAAAGTCACACGCTGCCGCATCGGTAAAACTCTGATTTTTTTTTTTTTTTTTTTTCCACTGCTGTTGATCTTGTGCATTCTGGTTATTAACCCTAAACTCCAGATGGCCTTTAAAACAGCACTCAATTCTATTTCTCTTTCAGTATGATCTTGGTAACTAAGGCAACACATTGTTCGCAAATTGCAAAAGCGAACCGCTTTATATTTCTGAAGCATTATGTCTCGCAGTGGTGGCCGAGGCCTTTTATCACAAGATATCCTGCCGTGTTTAACATAAAGAGAATCTTAAAGCAATCTGAGGGAAATCATAGAATTACAGCTATTAGAGGAACATATGCTGAGGCTCCATTATTGTAACAAGGTGTGCTTTCAGTAACACTAAAGGAAGTTCTACAGAAGCACAATTCAACAGCAGAGCTGCAAAACAACCGCTGAAATAGAAAAACGGAGATGTTTATAATTCAAAGTGCTTGGAATATTCACGCTTTAAAGTCGGGACGGTTTCCACTCAGCTGCAGTCACGCTAAGGTTTGTTCGCTACGGCTAAGAAACAGATCCTGCTTTCCAACATAAATCACATCGCAGATGTAAGAAAAAAATATAAATAAATAAAAATGTCTCCTTATTTTACGTCGTGAGAAGCTGGGTTGCTGTTGGACTTGAAGTGAGGGGATGACGGGAGAGTTAAAGAGACGGGCGTGACACCACATTTCATAGTCAACCATAATAAATAGGATTTCCTCTGAAGAGTGTGAGGGCGAAAAACTTATTTCCTCATTTCACCCAAGGTGTGTGTCTTGGGTGAAATGAGGAAATGAGGATTATCCTGAGAGTTTCATTTGAAAACCTTATGAAAAGTGGTTAATTAAACAGTGTGTGACCTAAGTAGGACCTTTAACAATAAATCAGACTTTGCTTAGACTGTTAAGTCAGAAAAGGATTTCGTTTCGGCAACGCAAACACTATGGAGTTATTCGCTACTTTGTGTTCGTCTATTGCATGAAATTCTAATAAAATATTCTGAAATTTCTGGTTGTAATGTGTCGAAAGAAGTCCAAGTGTTTTTGCGAGGCACAGTGTTTCGTCTAGAGTGTGCGCTGACCTGCGGCGAAGAGCATGAAGGCGACGAGAGCGTAGAACCGCCGTCTTGTGCCGATGCACACGGCAACCAAAGCGACTAGGAATGACATCAGCACCAAGGCTCCGCCCCCTAGCAACAAGGCCAGTGTGGCAACCTGCCAGTCTGGAAGGGGAGGACGGGGAAAAGAGAAGAAGGAGATAAAGAGTACAATATTTAATACACATACAGACATAAAAATTTGGTGCAAATTAGTGATTGGCATTACGGGGGTCAGTATTTATAGAAATTGGTGTAGATTTCTGTACCCTTCTTCTGACTGATACCTTTGTACAATGAGCTAATTTGGTAAAAAAAAAAAAAAATGATGGCAGGTCTTTAAATGCTGCAGCTGTATCAAAAGGTGGATCTCAGTTTTAAACAAAACCTGGAATTTTAACCAGAACGTTTAGACTTTATGCTCATTGTATAAAGTCTAAACAAAAATATCAGTGTTTATGTTAGCATTTCTCCTTTTCAGATAAACAACCAACTGTAGTCCTTCAAAAAAAAAAAAAAGGAGTTCAAGCCAGGCGTAAAATAGCGGCGTCGTGCTTCTTTTTTGCATTTTGGGAAACGAACAAATGCAAAACAGAAACAAGGCCTTAAATATGCCTCTTGGGAGAACATAAACAACAAGACAAATTATTCTCATTTTGCACTACTCCATTATTCACAAGCATCAGGTATAATGCATTTATCTGTGGGAGGGCGTGCGGCGGAAAGCGGTGCGGGAGGAAACAAGGCGTGGAAGGGAGAAGCACGACAGAGTGGGGAGTGTTTGGAAAAGCAGGATTGCAATTGGAGAGGAGAAACAGAACAGAGTCTAAATGGATGAGTACAGCGAGGTAACAGGAAGGGGGAACGGGCTTGGTGGGTTCGGGACACTGAGATAGAGAGTAAAGGTAAAGAAGCGAGAGCAGCAGAAGCACCTGAGCCTTTTCAAAAATCTATCTACGTCTGTAAATGGGGAGCATTTGAGGTTGAACGGCAGTGAGAAGCAAGAACACACAAATCTACCAATGAATGTACAATAAACTGAACACTGAAGTGTATTAAGACATTATCAAAACTGGATGAAGCATGTTTGATTGTACATGAAACATGCAATAAAGATTCAACCTTCTTACCTTAAATCCTTATTTTATGCTCCATCTTTTTTATTTAGTTGTCACTAAATTTGTCGAAATCAGTTTTCACTTTCAGATTAAAGGTTTCGTTTTTTTTTGTGTGAGTTGTTTATGTCAAAAAAAAAAAAAAGAAAGAAATTTGTTGATCACGATTGATTTGTAAAATCAATAAAAGGGTAAAAAAAAAAATGTCATGCTTAATGTAGGGACTGTAGTGGTTTTAACTCTCACACTGTATGAGAACACGGTTTTCAACCATCTGGGGTTGAAAAGAAAAGTTACAAACACAGAGAAACTTACAGGCGCACTAGCATCTTGCAAGACGCTGAAAATAAGGAATCCTGCCGTTAAATTCAAAGCGCGTGCTCTCGGTTTAAAGAAGAAAAATTCACCCACCCCGAGTTCTCATTGGTGTGAAAGTGGACTGGCTCAATAATACAACGAGTTTTTCCTTTCACTTAAAGCAGAACGCCTGCTGTAAAATAGGCCTAACGTGGTGTTTCCGTTAGCCAGCCGCCGTCTTCTAGCTGCACACTAACACGCGGGTTTGGAGCAGAACATTTAAATTGGAGCCGGCAAATGTGCAGATTCCTAACACACAGGCCTCATGCTGTTCTGTGCTTCTGCAAAATACCTGTTGCTGTAATGTGACTTGTTGCCATGTGACGGGATCAGCATGGCACGCTGTCACACTTCTTTCCCTATCTTGTGCAGATAGGTGCCGCTTCTATGCTCCGCGTTTCAAACAGAGCGTCGCTATAGAAACAAATGCACACTGAGACAAATTAGGAGCGCTTCACATGTTAGCGAGGAGATAAGAAGCTAGCTTAATCTTTTAGCGTTGGCCACATCTCAACCTGATGTACTTTTCCCACCATTACGTTCAAGACTTAAAGCCAAATTAGAGATTATTTGGAGGGTGTATTGTGGACCCTCACTTCATTTTTTAAAAATTATGATATTTTAAAAGTAAATAAATAAAGATCAAGAGCTCTTACGGTTATTCAAGTCAAAAGTCCAGTAGAAGCCATTCTGAATCAAATTCATGAATCAGAATGGCCTAGTCAAAGTCCATCATAGTCCATCAAAGTCCTCTATAATTATAGAGGTCATTCTGAAGCAACTTTGTCTATCAGAGTGGTGAAGTCAAAGTCCATCCAATCTAAGTAGTTCACCATTTAGTTGACTAGAAGAGGCAACTAACAGTTGACTTTTTTAGTGACAAATATTTTTGCTGTTCTATTTGCAGCAAATATAGGAATTTGCCGTTCTGAAGCAAATTTATATACCAGAGCCGTGTCCCAAATGACTTGCAACTTCAAATGCATGTGAAAGATGGTTTAAAAATGATTGACCCACGTGTGCTCCACACGTTTCAGGTCTCTATTTGCACAGAAGGTTGAAATGTGGAATTCTCCTCCCAGTTCAGACAAAAATCCTCAATTTCAATTTCTTAAAGTGGAGCAAATACTTTGGCGCTGAGCTGCATCCTGCCCCTCTGATGCAATAGTTGACGACGGCCAGAGAAGATAAATAAATGATAAGACAAAAGCCTAATGGATTGCATTTAGATAGCACTCCTCAAGTCGTATCGACCGCCTCGAAGAACGCTACAATACGAGTCACAATCACCCGCAGCTTATCGATTAACTCCACCGTTTTCTGTTCTATCAAACACACACAATCAGTCGCTACAGGCACAGTCCCACTTTTCATCCAGACACTAGATCTGGAAACATGACGGTCATTTAAAGCTAAAAGAGGCCTTTTTTTTTATTTTTAGGAATTTATAATTATTTACCAATCCGATCGCCTTGAAGACCCGATATTACAAGTCTGACGCTGTAAATGTGTTGCAAAAAGGGTTTCGGAATAGGAAAAGGAGGTTTTATTTTTGTCTGAACACAGAAACCAGGTCCACGTTTTAGCTTTATAACATATCTGGAAATGCTTCGTTAACAAGCCGTAAAGTTTCTTCCGAGCTAAACACACTTATACGGCGACACATCGCGATCAAAACTGAAATTTGAGGTATTTACTCTGAATCAATCAAACATGGAATCAGCAGATCAAACAACCATTTGCCATACATTAAGCATGCTAACACATAAGAACGCTGGTGATTATTGTACCTATCTGCCATAAAGCCGGATACTACATGATTTCCCATTCCTTCTTCAGCTGCTACAAATAGAACGAACATCTCTGGAGGGAGCCCTGAGAGGGGAGTCGCGGTCGGGAAGGGAGGAAGAAAACAAAAAGAGGGGGATGAAACGTGACCGTGGAGAAGTAGCAAAGGGAGACGGTGAGGAGGAGCGTCGCTAAACAACAATGAGAAAATAATTAATGCATAAACAAAGGAGTCATTAAGGACAGCAGAGGGAACATGTAAAAATGGGGGAGGGAATAAGAAACAATGAAACATAGCAAAAATGAAAAAAATAAATAAATCTTGCTCAATTGTACGGACCAAACCAAACCATTGGGGAAAAAAAAAGCCCGGGGTGGATCAATACAAGTGAAAGAGAAAGATGATAGAAAGGGAGGACGGGGAGACCAAATTTAGGGAGGGCGGGTGTTCTGTCTTCACTGATGACTGATCTCACAATGGCTTAGGAGACAAAAGCGAGAAAAACGAAGCCTCGCTTTGAGCTTAATATCTCAGAGGGCGACTATGTGACTGACAGGCAGAAGCTTCTGGTACCTGACTGAGGTTTTGCTAAAAAAAAAACAGCAAATCCTCAGTTTCTGCAACCTGATTGAGTTCTGGATGCAATTTCTGCACAAAACACATGCCTGCAGCATGTTTTGCATCCACTTCCAAACAGTTGAAAGATGACACTATGTGAGAAACGCTCTAATTATTCCACGTCTCAGGGTGGTTAAAATAATTCATATCTCGATATAATCAATACTAGAAGAACAAATTATTCAAAGACACTCACAAGTGTCAAAATCTACACAAACATTCACATTTGCCCTAATTGTTGCACTTCATCGACAGCAGCTAACTGTGCTAACGCTGTAAGCTAGCACTACGACAATGAGCAACTACATTTAGTTATTCTGCAAATGTGTTTCCATTTCCCCTTTTGAGCTTTTCTTTTTCGGAAAAGCCCAAAAAATGCCACCCCAAGTGAGCGTAGAAACATTTTTACAAATTGAGGAGGTTACTTTGAATTTTGCCGTGTCCACCTATCTCTTTTCCACTGCGATACTTCAAAATGCATTAAGAAAAACTGCTGATGTAAACACGGCTAATGATGCATCGGCAGCACGTTGATGAGTCTTGATGTGTGCTGCCACATTCAAAATGGTGGGGTCAGAATTTAATGCGAACATCATGAAGGCATGAATCCATGATGTAAGTACATGAAGGGCGTCTTCTTGACGCACTTTGGTCCAACTTTTGGGCACTAATTAAGCATCGTTTAAGATGCCGTAGCATTTGAATGTGGACTAAAATCTTAAAAGATTGTCTTGCTAAGTACAGGGAATGTAGCATTAAAGTGAGGTTAAATGGGTAATAGCAAGGTGAGCCTAACAAAGTGCACTGTAAGTGTATAATATCATGCGATTGTGCTATACGTCTTCCACAGTTTTTGCCTACGTAGCATTTTACAACACCTTTCAGCTAAGTTTGATATCACAAAAAAAATAACAGAACCATTAGTGACTGAAAAAATGACCCAATTAAAGAAACCCAAGACAGTTGGGACAAGCAAGACAGAACTTAGTTTTAAGATCAATGCGGGTGCAATGGTAAGACACACACACACACACACACCAGCCGACACCTACACACTCACCGTGCAGACACCTAATTAGGGAGTCTGGGTCTGGAGTATGGATGTGAGTAGGTATGTGTGAAAAGCAAAGAAAGAATGTGTGTGTGTGTGTTTGCCGACTATGAGGGAAAGACAGAGAGAGAGAGAGAGAGAGAGAGAGAGAGAGAAAGAGAGGGGAACGGAGACGCAACAACAGAGAAATCAGAGTGTGACATGAAATATTTACAAGGGCTTCAGAGAAGAATGTCCAGAAATAGGTCAGCTCAAGATGGTAGCTTCTTACTGCCACACACACACACACACACACACACACATGCCCTCTACACACATGCAAACACAACGACTCAGTCCAGTACCACAAAAAACCGGTATACAAACAAGTCATCCGTCATTTCCCAGGGATTCGGGGCTTAAACACAACCTCACTATCACTTAGTAAAATACGGCTGGATATGACAACAACAGCAAAGCAGAACTCTGAATGAGACAGCATTTTTTTTTTCCCCCTCCACACCTTCCTGCCGTTTGGAAGTTAGTGGCAACACCCCAGAGCCCTGATGGGCACTCCACAAATCTGGCCTTTGTGGAACGGAAGAGTGGCAAAGGGAAAACCGGAGGAGTCCGGTTGGAGGTTTGCCACGAGCCATGGAGCACAGCAAAGATCCACCGGTCAGAAAATCAGCTCTGCGAATCGCAGTCCCGACTTGGTGGTGGCAGTGTCATGCTGCGGGAGGAGGGCGCTTTTCGTCAGCGGGTACAGGAAGAGAGAAACAGTCCTAGAAGGAAACCTAATGGAGGCTGTGGAAGACGAGAGACAGCAAAGGCTGACCTTCAAGGAAGACAACCAGGGTTACGATGGAATGTAACTGTAAATTTGCTTTTATCTCAAAGAAAGAAATGCTCAAGCTACGTTTAGAAACTACAGTGACAAAACTCTTAGCAAGTTACAGCCAACTTTTCTAAAAGTTATTCCGCCTGAGCAGCAGTGAATTTTTAAGGAATTCTAAAGCAAAACTTAGAAAATGAAACAAATCCTGGAACAATAATCTTATCTTTTATTGTCCATTATATAGAACATAAACTTAGACGTCAGCGATGTGCCGAGTTATGCCCTAAAATGACTCGTGAAAGGTTGTTCAAGAAACTCATAGGCGGCGGAATCAAAAATCATGTCACGCTTTTCAGATTTATAGAGAAATACTTGGAAGCATCACAATGTGTTGGCTTCTGAAAATAACATCCACAGGGAATACACTTTGTGGGGAAAAAAAAGAAAGAAAAGTGTGTTCAAATGACACTTTTGCCATGTTCTCATTCCATACAGCTAACCTTCAACTAACATGAAAGGTGCGAGGTCTGAAAGAAACCTGTGGTGGAAACTGCATAACAATAAAACTTTGAAAAATTATGATTCATTTTTTACAAAGAAAAACAGATCAAGCATATAATATAATAATAACTGTGTTTCAGTTACATTCCGTCTATATTAGAGATGACATATTGTGATCGTAGTAACAGAAGCAGAGCCAAACACTGTGACTGTGTCCGGCTGCTGTACCTTTGTCCAGCGTGCTGTTGCACTCCCACTTCTCAAAGCTCCCAGGCTTCCAGCAGGACTCCCACAGAGACAGGTAGTACTGGTCGTCGGCGGTCACCCACGCCGGACTCATCACGGCTCCCACGTCCAAGCAGAGCGCCAAGAACACGCACACCAGCCCGACCAGCTTCAGCGGGGTCAGCGGGGAGCTGTGCGCCGACTCCTCCGTCTCCGTGACGGCCGAGGACATGGCGGGGGGTCGGAGAGGCGCGGAGGGCTCACGGCCGAAGCGGAGGGTGCATGCGCGGGAATGGAGAGAAGGTGTCGAGGCGCGTCGCGGGAGCGTGGCGGAGTGCGGCAGCCGCCTGCGATGCGCGCTGGACGGAGCCGCTGCCGCCGCGCGGCGGAGACCTGTGCCGTTTCCAGCTGACGTCAACGGCTTCAACGGAAAAGCCTGCAGGTGCAACCGGGTCCTAAAGAGACGACCAGATGTACACTTAGGAGCTGCAGACAGGCATGACGCCTTCTGAGTGTAATGTTGCAGTTTTGCGATGAAGCGTGAGTTTCTTCTGGAGAGTTTTACATGTGAATAATAATGATAAAAGAATTATTAAAAAAAAAAAAAAAAGCACTCGGCAAATTTCTAATTCTGCTTTAAGGTGCGTTGACATCACGTAAGGCGCACCAATCAAACTGATCAGTTAATAAACACATCAGTCCACTTCCAATAATATTTCCTTGTGCTTTCTATGCAATTTTCTGGAATTCCATGTGTATGCAAATTAAGGGTGAGAAACCAATTTAAAAACATCTGACGACCACAAACTTCAGTGTAACCTGTTGGGATTTGGTTTGATATCACAGCAAATATGAGAAAGCTATTGTACAGTAGAAGCAAAATAACACCTGTAATCAAACATCTGAGGTCTGGCGTGGATTTTTTGTCAATCCCTTACTGTAATAGCAACAAATAAAGTACAGCGCAGCTAACTGCCTTCAAAAGTCTCCAAAGTAATGAAAATATCTATATATCTATGCATTTATAGATATATAGATACATACTCCACCGGCTTTCTGTCATTCAGTGGCGCATTGGGGCGCCGCTCCAGAGGGGGCGCCAAACAATGGCGAAAATGTATTTGTAGATTTGTATTTGGCATTTTCTGTATTTAACACAAGTGAATGAATGAAAAAAATGCATTTCTGGATTATCAGTATTATATATTTTTTAATTTACATGTACAAGTATATATATATATATATATATATATATATATCTCTAAGGCGAAGTGACAAAGTTGTTGTTCCTGCGTCTAAGCTTACAAATCTGCGCGCCAGCAACGTCTCACCCCATTAGCAGATTGGATAACAGCTGACGGGGTGTGAGTGCGTTCTGTCTGAGAAGAGTTCAGTAACTGTCTGTGAATGTGTCTGCCTCCGTATGTCTCCGCCTGTTCAGGCCTTTCGGATTGTGTCACTGTTTTTATTCAAGACAAAATGTCAGCTGAAAGCGGGAGTCTGTACGTTCTGGTGTCTTTATTTTCGAAGGCTTTATGGGGAGAGGAAAAAAAGATGTCTGACTTTCTTCTTAAGAGGTCGTGTTTATTGTTCACCCTTTCCACGCGTCTGTTTTATGAGTGCCGTGTTAATGCTGATGGCACACAGCACAGGCGGCTCTATCAAGGTTGGGTGATGAAGACGGATGTTGTTTTTGGGATTTTTTTCCCTGGTTCTTTTCATATCGGCGTCGGCTGCAGGGACAGTTGAAACCAGAAGTTTACATACACCAAATAAAAAGACATGTGCGGCTGTTTTCTCATTACCAATCACACACCGTTTTTTTTTTTTTTTCAAATCAAGAGTTGATGTTGTGTAAACTGTCAGCTACATAGACGCAAATATTTATACAAGATTAGGCATTGTATATGTAAGACTAACTCTAAAATATGACAAATACTGTCTTATGCTTAAATGAAACATCACTAAGTTTGAATATGAAGATAAAAAGTTTCTTACATGAACAAATGTAAAAGATAGCAATTTAGCTTGGGATTAATTAAAAAAATGTATAGTTAAGAATAAAATAATTTCCAATCAAAATAAAGTTATTCATCAGAAATTAAAAATTTGTGTTAGTGTTATTTGGTCCAAACATCAAATTATTGGTTCAGATAAATTATATCGTTTTAAGAACAAAGCCAACATTGTAAGGCATTCCAAAAACACAAGGAAGGATTTCGAATGAAGTGAAAAGTAAATGTTCCAAGTTGTCGATGAGTAAAACAAAAAAAAACACAGTGACCACTATGCAAATTAAATTCACGTCAGGTTTAATTTATCAGTGTGTGGAAAAGTAATACATTCTATTTGGCCTAAAACATTGTACAGCATGAAAAACAAAACCATTCATGACAGCAGTAATGACGGGGATGGTTTGGTTTGTTGCGCCTTGGACAAATTTCTGTACCTCAAAGAGTCATAAATGTTAGCCTTTAGCATGGATGCTATCCTGAAGGAGAATTATCAAGAGTTTGTATTCTCATACTGAAACACACTTGTTTATTTTTTGCTGCGGTACAATGATCTAAAACACACCAGAAACTCCACTCCTCAGTGGCTCGAAGAAAAAAGATCAAATAAAACAATAAAAAAAAAAATGTTTTGTTTTGATGTGGCTTAGTCAAAGTCTGGACTTGGATTTCTTTGAGATGGCATAACCTCCAAAAAAAAGAAAGAAAGAAAGCTCTATTGTGGGGCAAATTATAGCAATTCTGCCAAGAAAAGTGTGCCAGGCTTCCCCCCCGCTGATGTAAAACACTCTTTGTGGAAGTTTAATGGAAGCTGGTGCTGCCAAGGGTGGCAAAGCCATTTATTGGGTTCAGGAGGTCAGCATTTTTCCTTAGTTTTCCTTTGGACAGCCTTTTCCATTTATAAAAAAGGAAATTATGATTTGAAAAACACATTTTGTATTTCCTCAGGTTATCCTACAATGCCATGAAATATTGAATTTGCTCACTTTAGACAGTATTTAATTTCAACCTGGTATATATTTATTCATTTTAAAGGTCAGTGAAAAACATTATTTTCTTCTTTTTTGTTATGTCTTCAGTGCAGCAGCCAACCTCATTTATTTCTTTGTTCCCAATGCTTCCATTCCTCTTTTGATATATTTTTTGGCAAATAATACTGTAAAAAAAATGTCACATGATTGATGGCTGTCAACACTAATGCTTTTGGCTTGTCTTTCTCCTTTGAAATTGAATGCTTTAAACGTAGCACCTCTTGTTTGTCCACACTGTGAATAGATATTTCTTTTGTCTTTCCCTGAATGCTGTTTGATCCTAAACATTAATGAATCACGCAGACTCCACATACAACTCAAACCAGAATTGGTCTGGTTTGAATTAAATAAAAACACATCATAAACACATCATACATCAAATAAAAACACATCTTTTCATCTTACTCTCTGAAGTTAAACCAGAATTAGAAATTACAAAAGTCATTTCTGTTTGCAAAATGCCAACTAACTAATTCTTACATATTTTATGTTTTACTCTATTTTTGAAGTTTTATCTTAAGAAAAAAACAAAACAAATGCAGTTTGGACCTATTAAACTGCAAACAAGGCCTTTATTTAAGCACCTTTAGGAAACTCTAAAGTAGGCATTAGCTTGAGCGCTAGCAGTGGCTAATGGTCTGCGTTTACAAATCACTTGTATTTTTCGTGTCCCTGTTTCATTGTACTAGTGCCACGGAAATGGTTTTGGAGAAGGGGAGAGTTCAGAAATAATCCAGAGGAAATCAATAAGTCGTTTCAGAAGGGGTGTAACGATACATCTAACTCAGGAAGGGAAGACCCCTGATACAGAGTTGAGCTAAGTTGAGGGTTAGCTCAACTTGGAGCTAAACTACATACAGTGAACACAGAATCTACAGAAAGAAGACTCCAGATGAGGTTTCAAAAGTTGTTGCGTGTTTTCATATCAAAATATCTCATGGCCTGAGATTTTCTCAGGCCATGAGATACTGACTTAACTAATAAAAAAATAAAACTGGAAACTGTTTCAAGCTAGGCTGGCTGAGCATCCGTTATTATCTTTCCCGTACGCACAGAGAGAGGGACGATAAGAGGGGGAGAACAAACCTCCAAAATTCACTGTTAAATACTGAAAATGTTCAGCGACAAGAAGCATACTGCTGTAATAAAAGATAAATAGATTTGACTCATTTTTACACATCCTAACCAGAGGTGCTAATTAATGTGGACTGTGGTGTAAATACGAACGTGAAAAATCCTTTTTGGCTTCAAAAGATGTGTGTAAATACACAAATCAGAGAAAAGTCCATACTTACAGCAAACTGTAAACACAAATATAATGAGCTATTATTGAAGAACATCTACACAGATACAAAGGCAAAAACAGGAATGAACTGTTTAAGTTTTTTTTTTTTTTTATGGAAGCACTGATACGAAAGTCTCACCAGTTGTCGGTAAAAAGGTATAGAAAGCCAAGAAGCCAGCTGAAATCTGTCAGCGTTTAGAAAGCATTGATGTTGCTATGTGAAAATTAATATTAATGGACTCAATGTTAAATGAGGACCGTAAAGAAATTGCTTATTCATTACAAATCCCTTCATTTTGCAAAACAATACTAGTGGAAATGTATTTAAGTACGCAATTTAACTTTGTGAATGTTTAAATGAGAGCAGTTAGTTCCCTAGCCACATACAAACAATAGTCTTAACCTCATAGTTGAGAAAACCGCTAAATGGTTTGGGAGAAACAAAGCAAAATTATGAGAGTGTTCCAGTTAATCACCTGACTTGAAAATTAAGGGAAAGGCCAAAAAGATTTCAAGATTTGCAGATGGTTTGTGTGGAAGAATGTGTCAAAATGACAACCGAGCAAATATTGAGAGGCTTTCCATAAAGTATTGCATACTTTATGGAAATGCGTGCAATACATTTTCCTTTTGCCATTCCAACTTCACTTGTTGAATTAATTTTGTTCGATTTACTAATATTTGCAATATTAGGTAGTTGCTGACATCTGATGTAAATTTGATCTCAGTGGAAATATTTAAACGTTCTGTAACATGGATAACTAACTTCTCACTTAATCCTTGAAACTGTGACTTTTCTTTCTGATGGATTTGTTTTGGTTTCACTTAAAAAAAATTGTACCAATGGGTTTATCTGCTCCAGGTCTAGTTTTCTGGTTTTCTGTGATTTGTTTGTTTGCTTCTCCTGCAGCGCCTCACCTCACACTTTAAACACCCCATCAGAGAAGAGATTGTCAAGCAGGAATCCGTTTCACAGGAAAATAGCCCACCCTGAGAAACCAATCTCCCTTTAATGTGGGGCACAGATTTTGTTTTGAATTCATTTGGCGTTTTTTGATATTTTCTCAAACTCGCTTCTCTCCGTGATCCGCTCGTCTTGTCGTGTCCTCCATTTTCATTTCATTCATCCTTGAGAAGTCCCAGGAAGACTTTTTTTTTTTTTTTTTTTTTTTTGGTGTTAGCATCTTAAATTGAATTACTGATAAGCTTCTGATTTGAATCTGCATGCACCAATCAGACTGTGGCTGATTGGTGAAGCTGTGTGATGGATCACGTTGTCAGGAAATACCTGAACCTGTCCGATAGCGTAACCTCTCACTAATGACGAGACGCTCCCTTTTTTTTCTCTCTCTCTCTAAGCGTTTGATGTTCTCCTCTTGAGTCCAACAAACACATTCGGGTCATTTTGTTCTAAGAGTAATTGGCTCCCTGTTTCGTTCATTTAAAGCTCTTTATCTAAAGCTGACCAAAAACCCTCACAAGGGGAGCGCTTGATTTAATACGCCCATTGATAGATGGACGATAGCATTATGGGTTTACATTGATTATTCACTGCAGGCGCAGGAACCGAATGTGTCTGAGCATGCTTAATTTAAGGGTCTCTGAGGATGTCTTTCCTATTTAATGTAAAACTGTACATTTGATGAATATGTGCAATAAGAAGTTGAAGAACAGTAGGTAATTAATTTTTTCCCCCCCTCCTCCTGATATGGGCCTCAACTTTGATTCAGTGCTATGCGATTAAACTCTTATTGCTCATTTGGTCCCTCTGGCGAGAATTAGTGCAGTTATATCTGACATACGAGCGCTCTCCTCATGCACGTTGACAGATTGGTAGGAACGCAGCCGGGCGGCATTAACCCAGTGATGGATCAGAGTGTAGAAATAATTGGCGAAAATAAGTTATAGTTATATCTCCAACAGTGTGTCTTTTATTTTAAATGGCTGCTCGCTTTGGGAGTCGGTCTGAAGGAGGAGTGTGGTAAGGATCGGTGAAGGGATTAAGCAATTCTCAATTGAGAAATTTGATCATGATTGCTTTAGCACTGAATAAATAAAAACAAAAACAAAAAAATATCTTACCAAGTATTTTTGGTGGAGTTTCTAGTGCAAACGTCTCAGTACGGTTGAAATAAGACAAAATTAACTCACAAGTAACTTTTCAGAAAGAAGTAGGAGATTGTTTTAAGTCATTAATTCCTTAATATTGATGAAAAAGTTCTAGTTCCATTGGCAGATTATTTCACTTATAACAATATATGTTTAACATGTTATAAGTGAAATAATCTGCCAATGGAACTAGTAATTTTTCTTCAATAGAGGGATTATTGACTTAAAACAAGCCCCTACATCCTGCTGAAAGGCTATCAATTAGTTGGTTTTGTCATATTTCAAGTGTATTAATATATTTACAGTAGAAACTCGACCAGAAATACTTGGTAAGATTTTGTGTTTTTGCAGTGGAAACACTGAGAATTCAACTCAGTCCAAATCAAATAATTTTATTTGTCCCCAAGGCGAAATTTCAAGGTTCATAAGGAGTGCAAATAGTCTCAAAAGTCATAACTCGGACAATAGAATTCATCAAGTTCACACATGGTATTTAATATAAGCAGGTTGTAAAAAGTGCAGCGTGATTTGTGACTGTGTGAAGTAATGAACAAAATTAAGAGAATCCTGTGTTGTGGCTTAAACGTGCAGCTCTGTCATAGCATTATTACTGCGAGGCACATTGCAATCGTGAAAGATTTTATTTATCTACAATGCATTTGGTGCGTTAGATGGACTCGTCGGTGCTTTTACAGCTGTGATGCTAAAAGCACACAGAGACCGGTGAGATCATTGTGTAATAGTAAATAAAGAAGAATGTCAGGAATATTAGCTTTAGTGGAATCAATTAAAATTTACAGCGATGGTGTCGCAGTAAAATATTTACCGGATATTGTGCAACCCCCACTGCAGTAGTTGCTGCAGCGTCTTCTACATCAATTAACGTGATACTATGTTGACAGCCAGCAAGTTGTCAGAGTGGAGTTCAGACAAATCAGACTTCTGCCAAGGTTGAACGATTTTTAATTTAAAAAAAAACGTCAAAGTATGCAATTGCTATTTCGGAAACCCTGATTTTTGAATCAGATGGTTATTTACAACTGAGAGTGTGGAACAATGAATGCTGCTATGCTAATAAACTTTGTTGTCAGCTATATTTGTCAGATTTGTTAGTCAAATCTGACAAATATAGCAAGATCTGCCTCTTTCAAAATAAAGTCTCCAGCTTAGTTAAAGCTTAAAGTTTTCGCCTCTGTGTTCATAAAATTGTTTTACCCTTTTTACAATTTTAATTCTGAAAGCCACTGAATCGTGCTTCGCTGAAGAGATTTCACTTTGTACCCCCATAAATTGAGATCTTGTGTAAATAATTACCTAATGCCGTTTGAAAGATTTATAGAAGAGCCTACACCTAATCAGCTGCAACTCATCCAAAAACGAAAACAACAAAACTTTTTTGTGCACAGAAATCTGACTAGCTGTAGCTATAATGCTAACCTGTTTCTTGAAACTAAACTTTTCTGGCCTTTGGACCATACTTGGCTCTTCCCTGACCGACCTGCGTAAAGTTAATGAACGAAGAAGTATCAGCTGCATTGATGAATTTTGATAGTTGCCACTATCTTTTAGTTCTACGACAGCAACTACTGAGATTTATGTTTCTTTAGTTTAGGCTTAAAGAAATCTTTAGATTTTTGTCTACATGCTTCCTCTCCATGGAAACGATATTAAAGTTGTGCAGACTAGAATCTGAATAAAACTCTATGACAGGAACTAAAGATTAGGGTGATGGTAAGGAGGGCTTCCAACTTCAAAAACTAAAAACGAATATCTTTAAGTTGTTAAAATACCAGTCGAAAAATTTGGAAAAAGCTGCTCATCCTTGCTCAGCATGTTTTTACAGAAGTTAACGGCAAAGAGCAAAGTTTTCTGTATGTTAGTTACTGTATACGTAAACTGCTGTTTAAATTTCTTCTTTAATTCTTTTACATTGTTAATACAATTAATGCAACACTGTTTTCACGCGTTTCATGTCCCGTATTGGTTTCTGAAACCCAGCTTATTTATTTCTACAAACATCTTAAAGTGAGGCAGAGCTGTACAAGCCATAGCTCAGTAATGAAATTCTAAAGTATAAGAAAAGAAGGAGAACTCCTCCATAGCTCAATCTTCTCTATTAATGACTGTGGAAAATGGCAGCTGGTTTATTCTTCGTTTAATTAGAGCTCTGGTTGTTCCTTTCAGTTGTCGCTTGTTTCTGGGTTTTTTCTTTTTTGTTTTGTTTTGTTTTTTGATGTACACGGGCGCTTTGGGGCCAGTCGTTGACGGCGGTGGATTTGGTCTGCCTCGGAATGTCACAAGAGAAGTTCAGAGGGTTCTCCTGAGGTTAATTGAAAGGCGAGTTGAACAGCAAACCGTAATTAATTCTAAGACGTCTTTTGGCCTTTACTCATGTGGAAACAAAGCATGCTTGATCCAGAATCCCCCATTTGGCTTTCTCAAACCAACCCATGTTTTTTTTTTTTTTTCCTGGAACTAATAAGAAGTTGTTTTTCTTATTATTCAGTGGCCAAAGTATGTATGCTGGCAGTCATTTCTAATGTATATGGGAATTGCTTCTTTACCTTACTGAAATTAAAACTTGGAAACTTTCTACAATTTGATGTAAAAACGTAGAAATGTATGTCGGAAATAAATCACAAACACTTCTCACCGGATGATTTTTCTCGCCTGTGATGCTTTTGCTTTTCGATGTCCTTCAGTCTGCGCTCTGGCATTCTCCGCACGGCTAAAATAACTGTTGTGCAACACGATCGCTGAACAGTTGTGAACAGACCTCTGGTATTGATCTGTCTCTCTCCTGGCAGCTATTCGGGGCCCTGCTGCGAGGCTGCTGCGCCGACCTCTCCTACCTGAATCTGTCCAAGAACTCCTTCTCTCACAGGTGGGCATCAGATATCTTTCTTTGTTCATCTTTTTTTTTTAAAAAAAGAAGGAAAAAGAAATGACTCAGGAGACTTTTAAGTGATCTCTTTTTTTTTCCCTCAGCTATACTAATGTTTTGTCTGGGACCTACGCTGAGAGAGTTAGCTTATTTTCTCCTCTTCTGCTGATTCGTTCTTTCTTTCCTGCATATGTGTTTGCAGAATGTGTTGGTGTTTTTTTTTTTTTTTTTTTTTGTCCATGCTCACGTCTCTGTTTGCCAACAAGTTTTAGGTCTGTCAAGCGCTCGTTTGGATGCCCACGAGTTTTTTTTCTTTCTCTTCTTTTTTTTTTTAATGTGTGTGCGTCTCTCTGTTTACCTTTGCTGGAAGGCTGGAGTGGTTCCGGCTCCCGACAGATCGCGTCCCCCAGGGGCCCGGGAGCTTCCCTACTCAGCATATTGCATTACGGAATTACAGACTGGGAGAAGTTGGTGAAAAATGAGACTAATTTTAGATGGGGAATTATTATTGTTGCAGTCCCCAGGCTCCCATGAATGCATTTTTTTGTGTGTTTGTTCTGTCTTTGCATCTGCTGGATCTCTTTTATGTCTCCTCACCACTCTTTTTTTTTTTTTCCTCTCTGCCCCATTCACCGTTCATCATCTTTCCCAGCACTTCCCTTCCCTGCTCCCTCCCTTCTCCTGTTCATAGTTCCTCCCACCTCCCGCCGGTCCGCTTGGCGTTTTAATCCACGCTTCTGGTAAGGCGGCCCCGGTGTTGCCGTGACAGCACAGAGCCGGGAGGCTGAACTGGGCCGATAAGAAACGGCCGGGGCTGCTGATTCTCATGAATACGAAACCCGGGCCCGGATCACCTCCCCTGTCCGCCGCACACGTACACGTGTCTCCTCCGCTTTCGAGAGACATCGAAACTGTCCGTGTAGATGCTGTTACACACACACGCACTTGTGGCTCAGAGTTGCTGATAAAGCTCTCTGGGGAGCGTAACGCGAGAGAGACGGCGACACCGTATCTGCCCGGGCGACACAAGCCATTGTGTATCTGTGGAGAGACTCGACAAGCTGTATGCTAATCGTTAGAAATGAACCGAAAAAAATAAAAAGGAGAAGAGAGGGAGGTTATCGCTCTAACTGCGGCTGTGATGTGGCTCCCCTGCTCCTTCCCTTGCAGCTATCTCGATGGCTCCGTCTTCCTTTTTTCTATTGACCCTTTCCATTTTTAGCCTGCATAACTTCATTTGCTCTCCATTTTCTCCATCTTTATCTCGTGCCTCATTTATTCACTTTTATCGCCGTGCCAAGTTAACATGCTTTTATCTCTGCAGGGTGAATATTCTAGAGGACTTCATGTTTTGTCACTTTAAAACCATTGTCTGGATTTTACCAGGATCATTGGGACAAGAATCTAGACAAAGTAGTTCAGAATTGTCCAGCGTAAGGAAGATGATGCATAGCTTTTACATAGATTTGAGGAAATTCTGTCAGGGTGTTTTCAGTTCACCCCTTATGGTCCAGTACAGTCTGTCTGACTGGGGACCAAAATTGCAGCATTTGTTATATTTTCTGTTTGCTTTCACACTGCTCTGTGCCAAATGAATCAAACCTTTTGAAAAACCTGTTTACCTCCTCTCCTGTGGTGGCGCTGCACCAAGAACTGACGAATAAAAGGATAAGAAAACCTCTGAAGAAGACAACAGCTGCGTTTCCGTTACAAATGTGTGCAAATCTTTGTCTGTCTTTTGCTAAGGTGGTAAAAAACACAACTTTGCAATTGGGGAATTTCCACTAGGAAATGAAATTAAAATTAAACGTGAATGAGCTTGTTCACGCGATGAGTCATTAAAAATTATGCCAGCGACGAATATAAACGCATGCATGAGATTACATTCATATTTCAACCATGGCGCTAGCGCGCATCGTCTGTCAGCCATCAGAACAGACATTTTTCAGGTGGTGTGACAAGGCCCTTATATTTGGATCATATGCATTGTGTTGAGGAAATTGTAGTCTGTGATCTTACAGAAGTGCCGTGGATTCAACACATTTGAATGACACAAGATTGTTATGAACTGTGCCTTGCGGTGAGAGCTCTGGTGGAGCCAGAAACAGAAGCACAATCCCCAATTCCTCCTGCTACTTCCTGTTGTTTCTTCGTCATACAACGTTTTATTGAAAAAGATGATTTTATTTATTTTTTTCCAAATGTATATGTTTACAAGAAGCAAATTTATTTTTCTGATTTCAAGATACGCAATTTTATGGCTCGTGAAAACGTGGCTACGAAGTTCTACTTTCTTCTTCACCACATGTTAACAAATTTGGGGTGGCGTTAGATTGTAGAGGTTGTAGGATTTTTCTTTTTGTCTCTGTCAAAAGACTGGGAGCTGTTTCTCCCACTAGCGCTAGTGGGTTTGTTTTGGTTGTATTTACCCAGTAGGCCCTGCGTTAACGTCCTCTTCTTGCTCTTTGGCGCTGCCTTGGCCATCCACATGTGTATTTGAACCACACCAGAGTTCACTTCCACCAGCAAACGGAGACCAGAGTTCACCGTTTTGGACCGTCCAGTTACGCTATCACACCTCCTCAAACAAACGAGAGCTCGACTAAGTTGGAATAAGCGCGATGGTTGTGAATGCATATACGTTCAACCAGTTGGACACAGTTTGAGCTGTTTCGGAAACGATGTACAAAAAATGAATTCATATTGAATCGGGGGACTAAATGCAAATGCACGCCACACTTTTCAGATTTCTATTTGTATTTGATCAAATAAGAGAGGCTCTATTTGTCTAAACAATTCAAGGCATTGCAACCTAATTAATCCTACTTTTTTTTTTCAATAACCACCAGCTGCTTGTATTCAGTATTATTATAAGATGATAAGACTTTTTTCTGTTGCAGGCTGAAGATGGGAGGATTCCTAAAGAGTTATAGTGAAAATAATGATACTTCATTCTAGTAATATCCTGTGTGTGTGTGTGGGGGTGTGCGTGTGTGTGTGAACCTACAGGCTGTGGAAATGGAAAAAAACAAAAATGAAACACAATCCAAACAAAATCCATTGAAGCTTGTAATCTTTCATTATCCCTAAAGCCCAAGTTGGCAAGCTATCAGTCAAGCTCTGATTGTTCTAATTTTGACTCCTAATCATCATAAAGCATTGGGTCACGACATACACAAAGACGGGATGGGTGGGGGTGGGTGTGCGGGGTGGGCACGGAGCATGAAATATTCTGAACTGAGCCAGGGACCGGGAAGGCAGAATGATTCGTCATTTTATTCCTAATACGTTACATTACCGCTCTCATATCCATGCACCGGCTGTGACAAACGCATGGGGAAAAAAATATATTATTTTTTTAAATTGGCTCAGCAATCAGAGGAGAGCAGAGGAGCAACTTGACAATCCATATCTGGGGTTCAGGTGATATTACCGCTGCAGCTGCAGGCCGGGTATTTCTGATTAACCTCGCCGTTATAGATGAACTCAGGATGAACAGACAGGAGAAGGCATCTTTTCAAAATACCAGCTTTATGAAGGAAAAAAAAAAAGATCAAGCAGGTGATCATTTCCTGAAAAAGCAAAACAAACTCCATCTTTCCTCTGCCATTCATCACTTCACCCTGCATTCCCTAGAAACCCTGTTTCCCCATCCACCGCTGGGGTGAATTGCCGTACAGCGGGAAGCAGAAGTGGCAGATCGGTTGCCGTGACGAGCGCTAAACACATCCGAACCAGCTCCCTCTCTCTCTCTCGCTCTGTCTCTCTTTCTCTCAATCTTTCTTTCTCTCTGTGTGTCCCCTATTAACAGGCTAATTTACTGTATTTGCCAAGCAGATGGTTGGTTGATTTGTTATTCTTACCTTTTAAGTAATAAATGCCAAGACCCTGTGCTATATAGCGCCTCCTGGATGTAATACTGACCTAAATGTCTCCGCCGGCATCTGTCTGCTTTAGCACAGCCACATTTCCTCTCTGTCAGCTCCCCGCTCATCTGCTGAGCGCTTTCCTTCGCTCTTCATGAGCTTTTTTTTGTTTTCCCTCCTCCTTATGTCCTCTCTCTGTTTCCCGTTCAGTTTTCCATCTGTTCTTATTCTTGTCTAAGCACTTTTTATGTACTGTCGTGTCTGTCTGGCTGTGATCCGTCTCTCTCTATTTAAACGTCTTTCTTTTTTCTTTTTTCTTTTTTTTTTCCTGCTCTGCTGTGCCTTCCCAGGAGAGGGAGAGATTCTCTGCCGACTTTCCGCCAGTTCTTCAGCTCGGCCTTCAGCCTGACCCACGTCAGCCTGGCCTCCATGAAGGTCCCGCCGGATTCGCTGAGGTGAGACGTGGGCTCAAGCGGCCTCTCTTAAAAGTCTGCCAGCCAGCCTTTGTTCCAAGTAACGTCTATAGGCTGGGCAAAGCGGCAGTAATTAATTAATTGCCAAATCGTTTTTAATTGAATTTCGAACGAATGCGTTCAGTTTAAAAGCCTAAAACTGACAAAGTGACCTGTAAATAAATAAATACATTTTAAAGGTCTGTCGCTTTTCAAGCGATGCATAAATCAGCGTCCCTGCCAGACTCTGTTCTAATGAAGGCCACAAAGCAGTATCGACAGCAAAACGGCGAGTTAAGATCATTTATAAAACTAGTCGCATTAAAGTTTAAAGTAAGGGTAAGGGTTGTAAAGTAGCCACAAAATTAGATTTCTATAAAACATAGGCACACCTTGTAAGTGTCAGCCTATTGATGCCGATTCCTCAGTATACACACAGAGGAAGCTTTTTTTTTTTCTTTTTTTTTTAGCCTTTTGTATTCAAATGATCTCCAGTTCATGCCTACAAAGCATTGTTCCTGAGCCCAGGGGGAATAAAGACTGAGTGGAAACATGCAGTAGAATAATAGGGTTTTTCTACTAACACTGTTCCAGCTCTCAACAAGGACTGGTGCTTGAACTAGACCCGACTGCTTCCATAAAATGACCTGTTTCGGTTTCCACAACCAGAGAAGTAGCTTATTCCCTCGTAATTACAGCGGACTTCCACCTTTTAGTGGTTCAGTATTCACAGATTCGCCTGTTTGTGGATGTTTCTATGGAACGTGACCCCAAATTGTTTGTGGAAAATCCACCTTTTTTTTTTATAGGGCATAATTAAACACAAACTGTAGGGAAGCTGAATTACCTTGGCACAATGCTACTTGACACACTATTGGCTGTTGTTGGCAAAGCAGCGAATCCAGGAGCAGCCTTTCTTCTGCTTGGCAATGATTGGTTGATGATTGCAGCGATAAAGAAACTTGTAGATGTTAGCTTTTGTGGTAGTGCTAAGACGGTGCTCATTGTGTGTAAAAATGCTTATTAAAGGTGTATTTGTTGTTTGAACTATTAAAAAAGGTATTTAATTCTCCAAAGATTTTGTGGGTGGATTTGTTCCTTTTGCCTTGAGAAAACTGGTGGTTCTCTATAAATCACTAGAAACGTCTCATTCAGTAAATATGTCATCCAGTTGCAGCGCACTATTGTTCACTTTCTTTGTTTTGGTGGTAAATACAACCAAAACAAACCCGCAAGTCTTCCACTAGCTGGAGTAATGACACATGATGCTTTACCGAAGACAAAAGAGAAACCCTACAACCGTTAAAATCTGCCAACTCTCCATTGGTTCTTGGTGCAGCGCCGCCACAGGCAGGGGAGGAAAAATGTTTTCTTTTTCAAAGAGTTTGGATTGTTTGGACACAGTGCAGTGTGAAAGCTAAGTGCACCGGCTGAAAACGTAGCAAATGTTGCCATTTTGGTCCCCAATCAAACAGCGTCTACCGCACGCGAAAACACCAGCAGAAAAATATCAAGGAAGCTACAGCGTAGCACCGGAAACGTGAGAGGGAGACTTCCAAAATCATCGAGGCACTTTGAACTGACATAAACACCTTTTCACTGACATGAATGTGGTTTGGATTCTTTAAAGACGGCGAAGAAGCTGCGTTTTTCTGCCCAGTTGATGCATGGACAGGCTGTTTAACATCCATAATTGTAATGTTATCTTTTATTGATAACGGTTCATCTCTCTTTACTTTTTATGCTGAATGCCACACATTCACACACACATTCCAGCAGCCTCTCACCTCTCACTGAACTCACAAGTAAAAGAAACTGCTGCCTGTGACACTCTTGCAATCCAAGCACTTTGATTACAACTTCTTGCATGTAAGAAGTATAGGAGTGATTTTATCTCATTTATATATTATCTATTTATTTATTTCACCAAGAATTTACAGCTTAAGAAATACCATCCTGTAGCTGCTTCCACTGCCTGAGGAAAAAAAAAAAAAAAAAGAGCGCTCAGCTGTGGTGGTTCCTCTACGAAAGGCAACGTATCCGAGTGCTTTTCTTCTGTCGCCTAACTCACAAAATCACAACCAAAAAAAATTTTATTGAAGATATTCTGAACTAAAAAAAGCGTTAGTTTGTATGTATCGACAGAGGATATTTTGGAGAAACTAAAATATCTCCAAAGCCTTTAATCAATACTCAAGTTTCACTAATCCAAAAGTGTTTTTGAAGCATATATGATAACAGTAAGAAGTCCAACTTTGAGTGATCTTTGAGATGGTTCTTTTGAGATGGTTCTTTTTTTTTTTTTACATCCGATAGTGATATAGATATCTCAGCTTTAGTGTCAACCAAAACCGATACTAAATCTGAGTCCTGAATTGACTTAAAACATTTCTTTTAAGTCAAAAGAAACATTTTTCTTTTGACATAAATATACTGAATTACAAATGTATTTGTTAACCCTGCACCAGTCCAGCACACTTTAAATACATCAGTAGCTTCACACACTTTGTCAGACATGTAAAAACAACTTTAATTTGTTTAGTCTGTTCAACTAGGAGTGTAAGAGTCAATGTGGAATAAATAATAAAGAAACTGACAAAAAAAAAAAGTTGACTACCTTAGTCAAACAAAAAATTAAAACTTCAGCAAACCTTCTGTCAGATGGGTTTGAAAGTGCAATTAGGCATCTAAATGTAACGTACCATAAATAATAAAGCATGATGTTACTCAGAGCACAAAGCATAGAATTAGACTGAATAGATCTGCCCATATGGATCCGGCACCTTTAATTTTTTTTTCAGTATTGCAACCAAGACAGATATCGATTCTGGATCGGTGCACCTAGAGTTCTCATCATCATCTTAAAGATGCACAAAGAAAGCATCTCAGTTTTCTTTTCTTTCCTTCTTTTTCTTAAGGTTTTTGTGAATCTCTAGTTGCATTTTAAAGAATCTCTCTTCAGTGTAGAACAATCCAAATGATGTTTGACCAGTTTAGATATTTAGTATTTTGAACTATACATGATCAAACATATTCCAGACCGTTTTACTTACCCCTTTACTTTGCAATAACCCTTCAATTTACCACTTAAGCAGCGTCAGCATCACTAATCATCCGTATGTTCTCAAAGAGTTTACAGTCTGCTTGACAAAAGGACTGTCCAGGTGAACACTAGTTTGGACCACAACTAGTATATTACTTACATTTTTTTTATATATATATATATTTTTGAATGTTTGGGGAATCCCATAATCGGTGGCGCCCTGCATGGAGAGCCATAATGCCTTAAAGCTTGCGTTTTGTACAGCTGATGAGGCTCTGAGTGCTGAAGAGATGAGAAAGATGCATTTTTATTATTATTAAATAACGGGAATTAGAAATATAACTCTAAATTTGTGTGAATGAACTTACACAACTACAGCATCACAACTTTAATGATCATATTTCTGCTGCATCGCACGGCCGTAATTACCCAGCAGTAAATCGGGGCCCCTGCAGTTAGCAGGTGGAGATTTGTGTGATATGGGATCTAATGTGCTTCGTGTGCTCTGCTGAGGGCAACTGTACACTGAGCTGAACTCCCAATTAGGAGTTAGTGTTAAAAATAGCAAAAAATAATAATGTCTGATGTACAGCACTTGTTCGTTATATGACCATGTCCTCTGGTTTAATCATGTACGTATGATATGCTGATTGTGTGTGGTGTTCCTGTTCTGCCTGCATTAGGAACATTCTGCTGACTGTGTCGCTCTGACTAATGTTTCACCACCTGTGACAGCCACTTGGTAATTGAATCTCCCCTCCTGTCATTTGGAATGTCTTTGAACAAGAGGCATCTACTTAGTTGGCAAAAAATAAAAAATAAACTGCAATACAAGCAGTTTTCGTTTCCATACAGTAAATATCCAAGTAGTTTGATAAGTAGTTTTAAAAAACACAAATCACTCAGGCGGTGGTCGTTATCAGCCAGTTTTCTCGCGAACAGTTCTGACCGGTGGTGACTGACAAATCAGCTTTTTTTTTTTTTACTCTTCATTGAACGCATCAAACGTGAGAACTGTCTTTTTTTTTTTTTTTGGTCTGTTAAAGTAACATGTCAGCAAACTTGATTTTGTGGTTCAGTATTTGCAGATTCTGCTCTTTGTGAATTTTAGTTTTTTTAACTACAAATTATTTGTGTAAAATTTGCCTGTTGATGGATTTTTTATTTTTAAAGAGCATATAATATTCGAAAGAACGTGGCTGCTTGAGAAGCTGAAGTACATTAGTGCAATGCTACTTCACATGCTATTGTCTGACGTACACAAAGCAGCAAATCCAGGAGCGTCATTGATTATTCTTGACGCCGATTGGCTGTAATCCCAAACACGAAAATAAGGAATGTATTAGCTTCCATGGTCATGCTGAGAAGGTTTCCACTGTGCATATCAATACATGTTAAGGTATCGTTGGTGTTTGAACTCTTTCTAAAAGCTTTTACAGGTAGTCCTATGACGGGTCTCGCGTATCGATGAATTCTAACTTTTCGCAGGTGGTTGTGATCCTTAACCGCCTCACTGCAAAAACACAAAATCTTACCAAGTACTTTTTGGTCTAGTTTCTAGTGCAAGTATCTTAGTACACTTAAAACAGGGGGAGAAAAACTAACTTGTAAGTAATTTTTAGCAAGAAACGGAGGATTATTTTAAGTAAGAAATTCCTTAATATTGATGGAAAAAGTGCTAGTTCCATTGGCAGATTATTTCATTTATAACAAGACATTTCCCCGTGTTACAAGTTAATTTTTTTAGTGTTAATTGAAAGTTTGAAATTTCACACAAAATTACATCAGTTCATCTAATTAGGAAAGTGTAAGACTTCTCAGAAAAACATTAAATGCAAAAGAATTTAATAACATACAAAACATTCATATTTGCCAAGATAAGAAAAGCCACGAGGCTGCACATGATAACAAGTTAAGACTTGTTCCCATCACTAAAGTGAATATAAAGTCCTAGTATATATAGAAATACAATCTCATGTGTGTGTGTGTGTGGGTGTGTTGCAGTCTTTAGGAAGAAAATTGGAATTGAGTCACACCTGGAAGAAATTTATGAATTTGCATTACTAACCCCCACACCAATACCTGATCAAGAAAAAATAACCATCTTAGTTTTATTTGCCCAATGTTTTTTATTTTTCTGAATACTATTTATTACAACTGAATATATTGCTAACATCTAAAAGACAAAGAATTAGTTTAATTTAAAAAGTTCAGCAGCTAAACTATAAAAACAAATGTAAATGTCTGAAATTGTTGCAAAATTAAAAAAAACAAAAACATAACCCTTGTGTATTCAACGGTGCAAACTTAAAAACTGTTTCTAGATCTGTGAAAGCACCAACACAGAGTTTTTTGTTTTGAGACACAAGATTAGGAACATGATCTTATAACCTCGTCCTCTTCTTTTAAGTACAACATGACTAGCTACTTTTGAAATGAAGTGTTGTTTTATCAGATGAGTTCATGGGTGATACCATCTTAAGAAAGAAAATCAAACTTGTCAAGCAAAAAAATAAAAACAAGAACAAAAAAAGACTGCAGCATGGCATTAGCCTTAAAAGAAAAGTCTGAATTAGCTCTGCTAGCAACTATTGAATCCACCACTCTCATCTTGAATAAATCTCTCAGCAGTCTTGACAGATCCACCTGCTTGTCAGTCAAGGTTGGTAGAAATGTTTGTTGTTGCACGGAGCCGCTCATGCTAAAAATATACCTCTCTACGATGCTGGAAGGCGGCGTTGGTGAAAAACCTTGAGGAGAACATTGACGACGTCTAAAGCCTTAGTGAGAACTCAAATACAAAAGTAGCAGCGGTGACGGCGGCAGTCATAAAAACGATTCATTTAGGTTATAATTGGTGTGTTAAAATGTAAGAAATTCGAATCTCCGCTTTAATGTTTCACGTTAGGTATTGCACTTTTATTTACTTGTTTACTTTAGTAATTTTGGATTTTTCTGTACGTATGTATTCAATTTGATGTCTTTTGGATTTTATCTTCTGCATGAATAGACATATTTTTTATCTCTTCATAAAGCATTTATTGATGATCTAATTTTTAATTTTCATGTCTGTGCATGAATTTCTTTCACATCAGGACTTTCTTATTTGCTTCTTGAGACTTTGTGTAGCCTACTTCATGTTGTCAGACAGGTACTTTTGAAGTGATGCCTTGGAGTAAAACTGAGCCAAAGGATGTGGTTAGTAACTCAGTTTAATAAAGGGCGTTATTACTTTTTCACATAGATCCAGGTTGGTTTGGGTAGCTTTTTTTTTTTTTTTTATTAAACTAAGTTCCCATGTGGTTATTAGATTGTCTTTGTTTGGTAATAAATTAGTTGTGATTTAAAGTGTCAAAAAAGTAAAAACAACACAAACCAAAGTGGGCAAATACTTTTCCACAACTCTGTGGGTTTTTTTTTTTTTGTTTTGTTTTTGTTTTTTTCTCAATTCGTATTCGCATTATGCAAACTGAGGGAGCCTAAAAGATCGACTATCGACTGCCTTCAGATTTTTCTACCATTCAAACTAATATTCATTCCTTTTTGAGGATGATTTTTTTTCTTTGCATATTGTTTTAGGTTTGCAGACTAAAATAGCATGTGCGTGCAGAGGGTTGTTTGCACCCTCGCCATCTGCCCATTAGTTTTCCAACGCTTTCTTCTACAGTAGATCCAGTCGACTAAAGCGTGCGTGTGGCCTGGCCTTCAATCAGACGGTCTTCCTCCGCTGACGGGACCCTGTGTTCTCGGCAGCTTCGGGAGATATGCTATTGAAACCACAGTGGCCAAAAACAGAGAGTTTCTCCAACGGGGATAAACGGAGTGCAGTGAATTTCCAGTTGTCCCTGTAAGGTGCACAAGCCTGCAGTTAACAAGCAAGAGCCAAAAAAACAAACAAACAAGAAAAAAAAAAAAAACACAATCAATAGCAGAAAAAAAACAAAGCAAAATTGGCAGCAAACAGAGAGCTGCATGATGGATGCCAGCCAAAATGGAACAGACTTTTTTCGCTGCTTACCTCCTTCTGGTGCATCATTCTTACTTTTTTTTTTTTTTTTTTCCGCAGGAAGATAAATTTCCTGCGTGGTCCTGCTGTGCTGACGCATCCAGCTGAGTTTGTGCACTTGCATAATTTTTTATGTCCCATTATTGCTGGCTGTTTGGCCTTAATAAATATTGAAAGCTTTTTGAAGCAACTCTTCTTTCTAAGCTACTTTTCTCTAATCTGTTAAGAAGGCTCTAAAACGTTTAGGTGTGCACGGCAAAATATGGAACAAGATGCGCTGGGGTGTCGATCCCTTTCAGATTCTCAGAGGGCGGAGATTCAAGGTTGTATTTATGTGGAAGAGGAATCTATTTTCATTTTTCCCCATTTCTTATCAGCGTTCTCACCTCTTCCACACACATTTCCCACCATTGTTTTTTTTTTTATTCTGTTTTTTCACCCTCTTTTTTCTTGTGTTTTCTTTCAGAGCTCTCTTCCTGGGTTTGTCCAACAACCCTCACATCTCCGACCTTCACCTGGACATCAGCAGCTGTGAGGTATCGTCCGCCGGCCCTCTCTGCTTGCTTGAATCCACTTGTGGTCTTTCTCAGATAAGCCTCCCGTCATGCTCCGCTCCGCTTTTTGTTCCTCCCCACAGCTGAGGTCGGCGGGTGCCGCCGTGATTCAGGAGCTCTTCACTCGCGTTTCGTGTGTGGGGACTTTAGACGTCTCTGATAACGGTGAGAAACTTCAACCTGTTCTTCCCCCCCCCCGATTTAAAAAAAATAAAAAATTTTGTCAAAAAAGCCAAATTTTGTCGCTCCTGATTGATTTGTAAAAGCAAGGAAAAGAGTAAAACATCTAAAGGGGTGAATATTTTCGTCCCACTTCTTTCTTTTAGTCTCTCAGACTAATACTGTCATATTTGTGCCTGTAACAGTCGTGCAGGGTAGTGTCGGGTGTGTGTAACAGAACACCACAAATCTCCAGTCTTTCAGTGCACTTTGATTTTTTCAACATTTTATCCTTGTAATGCAAAGCGGGTTCCAAGTATTTCATGTCCAGATAGCTAGAATTTCATAAAAATCCAAAGAACTCCCATTCACCTTGAAGCTACTACATGCCGAGACCAGACTAGATTCTTTGATGTTGCAACAGTTACAGCAAATACGTTTAACTTCTTCTGCAAACCTTTTACAACAAAGAAAATAAGACGAGTACATGCATAAATCCTTGAGTTGTTTTCATAGAATCAGTAACATTAAACTAGTCTTTTCAATAACCTGCAGACAAAATAAGTTTTGTGCCTTTTCCTGCTTAATCATCTGGGCTGTTTTCTGTATTTATATATATATATATATATATATATATATATATATATATATATATATATATATATAATGTTTTTGCTCTGTGAA
>CAEGAE010021100.1:0-25698 GCA_903067095.1 Girardinus metallicus | reverse complement strand
AACACAAAAATATGCGACCTACATTTTCTGACAGATTATCAGGAGAGCAGGAGTTTAAGTTAGCTAATCAACCACCGTGAGCGTTCCTGCGCAATGATCGCAAAATGAAGATTCAAAAACATAAATCTGCAACGGACAGAATGTTCCGTTCCGCCAGACGAATTGCCTTTAACCTGCACCAGAGTTCATTTCAACCGAACAGAGATCTAGGTTTTTAGATGGACCAGAGTTCTGTTTTTTGGTCCGCATCAGGGTTTGATTACGCTTTCACACCTCCACAAACGAACCGGACATTCCAAGTCGGTTAAAGCGGACCAAACAGTGTTGGTGTGAATGCACCCTTAAATTTTAAACTGCACTTTTGAATGAATTAGGATGCATTACCAATACCAATATCTAATTGGATCTTTGGACCAATTTCCTTTCTTGACTTCATAGTTTTACTTTAATAATGAATTAAAAACTAAGGTATTGCACTTTTATCTTCGGTTTACTAGATCACAGTTTTCTTCTGCTAGATCTCAAAATCTCTGAGGAATCTATCCGATTGTTTGTTGGATCCTTAACAAATTGAGAGTTGTATATTTGCATAGCATGAATCAGTAAACCCCCTATAAAGAGGCCCTGTTATGCAAAATTCACTTTTTGCACGTTTTGTTCCTCCATTTGGGTTTCTACTGCTTCTAGAAACAGCCCAAGTTCTAAAACAAATCAGCCAGCCAATTTCTGGCAATAACGATTATTTTGGTGTCTGGAAGACGAGCCATTTCAAAAACCTCCTGATTATGACATCACAATGGGCGGGTAGGGCCCAGTTACCAAACAACCAAAGCTCCACCCACTTCATTGTTAGACATTTGGTAGGCTGATTTTACCTCTGTATGAGCTCTACAATGGCTCCTGGAAAAGACAAGATTTTTGTTGTTGACCATTGTGCGTCTTTTTGTTTTTTGTATAAAGTGCAATTGTAAATATTGATGTGTGGGGGCATGGCCAGTAGCAGTTCATTTGCCTAAAAGTGACAAAGCCCTAAAACAGCTCATTCTCAAAGGAGCTCAAAATCGACAGAACTGAGTAGATGAAATCTATTTATATAACAATGATTTTGAGCAAAAAATGTAACGAATATGTTTTATGTAGCCCATGGACCTATCCTGATTCATTTAAAAGACACATAACCTTATTTAAAGGTTTTGTTGGCTCTAGTGGCCTTTATTTGAAAGTAGTTTGACCAGAAACAGGGTAATGTGAAAGGGGGAAGACTGGCAAATGTTGCCAGGCGGGGAAACGAACCTGCAACCACCGTCACGAGGACTAAGACCTCAATACTTGGGTTGTGCCTTGCCCCTGCGCTACCACAGCACCACAATAGGTCCCCTTTAACTTGAATGTTCTCCTGAATTCTCAGTGAAACGCAGAAATTACATTTCTGATACGTCCAGCTTGTGTAAAGGCTGAGTTTATCTAATTTCCTTTAAGGGACATATTAGGAACAGCACTGTTTTTGTTACACCCAAAGTGGGATGTACAGTAACTTCAGCCTGTGAATCAGCTGTCTTTTAGGCTGCAGCTGTGTAAGCTCCTCTTCGAATACAGAAAAAATATATGAATCATGTCTGACCTCATTCAACGGATGCCATTATGGAGCAGAAAGCCACGGTAAACCACCAGTGTCTGCTCACATTTGCAGACCACTCCCAGAAACACCACAGGATATCCTTTTTCATGTAACAGCGCTTAGCTAATCCAAATACCAGTTCAACTGGCCCACTTGTGTGTTCACAGAAAGAGTGAGAGGGTGGGGTAACTGGGCAGCCTAAACATTACAGAACAACACATCCCTGCAGATCAAACTGCCTGCTGCATCTCATCTGTCAGCCTGGTGCTCTGGGATAAAAGGAAAGCTCTACTTTCAGCTCTTGTTTCATCCTGTATTAAATATTCTGCCACTTTAAACAAAACGGTAGAAAAGAAAACAACTGATAAATTTATTTACCACACAGTTACATATTTATTTGAGCCCCCCTCCACTCTGTGTACGATACAGCTCAGCATTCAGCTAAGCCTCTTAGTCGACAGCTGTGTCTCGCTCATTATAGTCATGTAGCTTGTACTGAAGATTTATTTTCATTGTGAAAACATTAGGCCGTGGGCATCAATGAGACTTAGTGCAGAGAGATGACAATATAACCATGTCCTTCTTCTGTAGCCTTAACAATAAAGGTCTTTCAAATTAGAAAACTAAATGAATAAATAAGTCAGTTGTGACTTAATTAAAACTATTTTTGCTGTGGTTCTTTTGCCAAAGGTGCTTTCAAATGTCAAAATTTGCATGTAAACATTTGCCTGTCTATTATAAAATCATTGAATATTTTCTGTGGCTAATACAGGTGTACTGTCAAGTCGTAATGCACAATTTCCTACCACTCCTCTTGTGCTGACTTTGACAGTACAGTCATGTGACAGATAAAGTAAAAACAAAAAAACTGAGTGCACATTCCTGAAGGGCTTCTGAGCCAACTTTGAACTCTAAGAAAACTCCTGCAGCCTATCTACCTTTCCTTTGGTCATGGTCAGTTACGGCGATATTTTTCCGTGGCATAGGAAGCGTCATCTCAAATCTTCTCCTACAGCCTGGTTTTAGGAACTTTGAACGTTCTAGGCACCTGCAATCACTACAGCAACGACTGATACAAGTACTTCACATAAACTGGCATCTATATCGTGGTTCAGGGGCATATTAGTTTGTATTTTAAAATATTTCATAACTTTGATCCTCAGGGACTGCTTCTGGCTCTGTCTGCTGAACAGTGGGACCAGTTTTGTTGCTGGTTTTGTCGTCTTCTCTGTACTGGGGCTCATGGCTCAGAAACAAGGTGTTGCTGTTGACAGTGTGGCTGAATCAGGTTTGCTTTTGTTTACAGTTTTGGATGGAAAAATAAACATGAAAATTATTATTTTCAGAGACAAAAAACAGTCAGGAAATATATTTTGGAATCTTTTTCATTAATTGAAAATAAATTGATGCATGTTTTTATGAGTCTTTTGAACTGAGTTACTCTTTAAAGCTACACAAAACAGATTGCTAGCAATTAAGGACCTAGCAGGTGCAAATGTTGAACAAATTTCAGTGGAAGTATGGCAAATATCTCAATCAGGAATGCCTGAAATGCTTTTGAACGGTTACAGCAATCATTTAGGGGTGAATTTGGTACTCAAAATGAATAAATGTCAGTATAAATGTACATTACCTATATCGAACAAGTTACATTTTTGTTATTTTTACTATTGCAGTGAAAAATATATTACCAATTTTGGTGACATAAAGCATTCAGTTGGTACTTTAATAAAAAAGAAAAGGAAAAAAAACCAAACACTATATGCATTTTGACTGTGCTTGTTTATTTTTAATCAATATGTCCAGGACTGGCCTTCATCGCTTACCCTCAGGCCACAGCCATGATGTCCTCAGTTCTGGACCGTCTGTTTGTTCCTGATGCTGATTCTGCTCACGGTTGACATACACGTAAGACAGCCGCTTTTTCAGTTCAAGATGAACTTTTTTAATGGAAGAATAAAACAAAGAGAATAGGCTTATTTTGCTTTTTCTCCAGTTTGTGACAGTGGACAGCGTCATCACTTTGCTCTGCGGCTTGTTTCCTGCGTTTTTCCGCGCCCCAGGGAGGCGTGAGATCTTCTCTTCATTTGTCTAACTTTCTTCCTTTTACATTTGCCTCTGGTCACTCAGGTAAAACAAAGAAATCTAATCTTTATTTGATTTTTGTTCATTATTTAATATTTTATTTCTTTTTGCCTTAGGGAGGACTTTATATATTTCAACTTACTGATTACTACTGTTGTACCACAGCCTCTAAAAACTTCATGACTGTATGCCAGTGTCTTGTTGTAGCCTGGGTTTTTGGTAAGTGAGACTTGTCACAAAATTAACAGTACTGACAATGACTACCACTACTGGTAAAGATACAAAAGACTTAAATTCACTTTTTTCTACAGTGGTATAACCGCAAAAGGTGATGACATGCGAGTCATTATAAAAGAAAAATTGTCAAAATACTAAATGAAACATGCAAAATGTTGCTCAGCAGTTATAAGGTTTTGATCACAATAATGTCAATGGCGTGTTTTTTCACTTATTATTCAGGATAATAAAAATATTTCTAATAAAAAGTTATTTTTATTGATACCTTTACATTTTGTTATTCCCTTAGGGAGATGCTTCTTTCATTTTCAGTCAGAAATACATTTCCTGGTAAAAAAAAAAAAAAAACAGAAACAAGATAAAAAAAGTATAATTTTACACCAAAATCTGCCAACAGTATTATTATTTCTTTCTCGATTTTTCTAAAGTTTTTTTTCCCCTAGAATTTTTATTTCATACATCTTACTGTCTTTTTTTTGTACATCTTACAGAAAAACTACTCAGTTAAATGCCTCTGATTTTATTGATTTTGTTGGCGAAGCATATATAAAACACATTTCTTTAGTCTTGTAATTCTTAAATATTCAAAATAGTTATTAATAATAAACAATCCCATCTTTAATTAGGAGCTGATTGTGTTTTGTGCATTATTGAAGACAGGACAGGACACAGACCATCAGTTTTCTTTAAATTCTGCCGGAAATTCACAATCCCTCAGTTGTCACTGGTGAGTAAAAAAAAACTACTTACAAAAAGACAAAAATGTACCCACTCATGTTTAAGTTTGTGTTACATTTCCCAGATTTCCTTCATATTACATCTGGTTCATTTTCAACACGTTAAGATTAACGACTGGCACGTTTACCCGGTCTGGGCATACGCTTTGGGGTGAACGATGACCCTGTCGTCTGTTCTCATGGTGCCCATGTGGGCAGCAGGACACCTGTAGGAGCACTCAGACAGGTTGGTACCCAGAAAACAAACTAAAATCTGAAATAAAATACCAAAAAAATATTATTTTGGCAAGAATTCATCACTTTAAAATTTAAAAGATGGCTGAAGGGTTCAAGTGGCAGCTTGATGAATTTATGTTTGTTTTCTTTTTATCATGCACCAACCTTTTTCTGTTTTGCATCCCAGTGCTTTGATGTCACCCGTCATCCTGCTGGAGACCCACCTGGACCTCAAACTGAGGAAAGTCCAGCTGAACACACCTTAACTCTTGAACTTTATCTAAAAACTTACATAACATAAAGACAAAATGTATATATATTTTTATGCAGTTTTCATGTTATTACTTCTTTGAATATGTTGTTTTTTTCAGTAAATTGTCTTTTTTTAGTCTGTATACTCCAGTTAATTATTACTAAATCAGTTGACAATTATTTCAATAATTGACTCATCACGACTAATCCGATCAATCATTTCAGCCCTACTTAGTTTAGAATTGTAATGTATAGTAACACATTAGAAACTCAAAACCTTCAATGCAATTTGGTTCCTTTTGCTAAAAACACACAAACACATGTTAACTAGGCTTGTTTTTGCCCAATATTATCAGTCTGTTTTGTTAAGTTTTTTGGTTCACAATAATTGCAGAAGCCTTCCCCTTTAATCACATAAAAGCACACTTTGTTTAATTTCCATGTTTATTGGATTGATCAGCAAAGTGTCATAAAAACTTGATCTTCCTGAATTAAACACGTTTAAAGGCTCAAGTCCATTCGAGACGTGTTTTTCTGCCATTCAACTGTCCATTCAAGTGAACTAAATCGGTTTATCTAAACATCTTCGTAGAATGTCTGCCAACAGTTCTGCGTCGTTCCTCAGAGCCAACAGAAACGTCTCATTTCTTTTGGAAGAATCCCATAATGGAAGCTTGTTTACTTCCTTTATTTGAGCTCGCTGATGATTTCTTCTGAGTCTTTTTGTCGTCGTCTTTGCTGCTCGACGTTAGCTTTGCTTTATTGATGTTACGTGGAGCTTGTTTGGTGCTCTGAAAGTCATCGTCTGTCTCGGAGTAAGATTCGCTCACATAATCTTTTTCTGTTACTGTGTTAAAAAAGAACAGAGTTGGAGATGAATGTATAGTTATTATCTCTGACAAACATGTTTCAGACTGAAAGGGCAAATATCTTGTTTATGGATTTATTTCTTGAACCAGGAAGATGTGTAAATTATCTAAACAAAGCAATAATACAGTCATTTGATGAAAGGTTATTTTCATATTTATAATCCAAATTTTCTCAAATCAACTAGTTATGTCCCAACGTATTGACGCAAAAGATCACTTTGAATGTTGATGGTTATGTCAATAATCGATTAATCAGTCTTAATGAACAGGTGTATATGAAGAGATAGATTGATGGACAAATAGATGTATGGAAAGATGATTGATTCCTGGATGAACTGAAAAACACTGGCCAAAAAGGCAAAAAGATGAATGGAAGGATTGATAAATGAATGGGTGAACTGATGGATGTATAAGCAAAAATGAAAGGATGTAAAAAAAAAAAAAAAGTACAAAAGATCAAATTTAATTTCATAATTTTGGTCCTACCAATGCATCCTTCCTCATCCTCAAAGGTACGCGACTTCAGGACTTTTCTCCTCCTCCTTATTTTGGTTCCTGAGCTCGTCTGAATGCAACAGGAAACAATCCAGGTCCATCAGAAAAATGTATTTGTTGCTACATGAATGACCTGATTCTGTTCACTCACATGTGAATGTTGGACAGTCTCAGGCTCCTTTTTAGGACTCGGCTCGCTTGTTTTCATCTGAGGTGGAGAATCTGGAATAACTGGTAAAAAAAAAAAGAAAAAAAAGATGAACTTCAGACAGTTTTCTAGATAAATCTGACCGGTGATGTCAACCTTTACAATTAAAATTGATTCATCAGCCTTTTAAATCTGAACATAGATTTTAAGAAATTGTAAATATTAAGATTTTTCTCTTCCACTCATCAAATATCAGAATTAAAGTAGAAGTAAAAAACTGACCGTCTTCATCGCTGCTGTCTGGTTGTGGTTTCTTGATCCTTCGCCTCTTCTTTTTCTCCATTTTCTCCTCCTCGCTGTCAGACTCTTCCATTCGCTTTGTTTTGCTTTTTTTTTTTGTTAAAAACAGATTCAAAACATTCATATTTTAATACATACTGCATCCACACTTTGATTCATAATTAAAAATATTAATTTATGGCTGTGAAGCCAAACCTCCTGGAATCTGTTTTTGTTTCTTTGTGCGGCTGCACGACTGCAGGTTCCTCCGCCGTCGTTCTCTGATGCTGCTGCTCTGATGCGATGGCCAACTGAGCCTCCTGCTGCTTCTCCACAGGTTTCTCTGATTTTTCTGGAGGTGACAAATCAATTCAGCTTATTTCTATAACTCCGATTCAGAACAAATATAATCTCAGTGCATTACAAGACGACAGGTTTATGTACAGAAAAACAATCAATCCAGTCATAAAACCATATGAATGTAGGTCAATCCTAGTTATAATACAATCCATTAAGTCAATAACTTTGAAGTAATCCCACAATCCCTTAAATTCCCTGCAATTTACCCCCCCAACCTCCACAACCCCCAAAAAATCCTGCTTATAGATGCTACAAAGAAAACTTGGTCAGAAATGGACACATCTGAAGGAAATTTCAAAAGTTTTCAGCAGCAGATTATGTTGGATTGCAGATATAAGACTTGCTGTGTACTAATTATTTTATTTTAGTACATTAATTTGTCTCTTGTGGATGCAGAAAATACAGTTTTTTTGCAATGCCTCTGTCCTGCCAATGGTATGAGGTTTTGAACGGTGAGTTGGACATTATTTTGCATTTCCAAGTGGCTTGACAAAAGTGTCTACTTTTATGATTATATCCTTGATTAGCATAAGTCATTGGAATCTCAAGAGTCGTAGCTTTCCAATAAAGTATAATATGCTTTTGTACATCACACAATGCTAATCCCTTAAATTTATCAAGCATGTGGCAACTGTGGAACACAACAACTCTATTTGTACCATCCCTTCTGTGAGGTGACCTGACTTTAAAGACCAAGCTGCAAAACACAGTTGTCAAACAAGATGGTACTTCTTTGGTGTGATAACATAACTTTCAATTATGGAAACCCAAAAAGTGTATTGGTGAAAATAAAAATCCAGATTTTTTCAAAAGTTAAATCTTAAAAAAAAAAAAAACTTAATTGATCAAATGAATTTATAAAGGCTTAAGAGGTTAAATGAAAAAACTTTCCAGACTACAGATGATTCCTGCATTCTAATAGTAATATAACTTACTTGCTTGAACTCCAAAGAAGTTGGCCGTCGGACTGGACTTCGCTGCTGGTTTGCTTTTTGGAGCCTCTGGCTAAAAAACAAAACAGAAATCTAAATCTCTACTTTTCTATAAAAACAACCAACTATGACCAACAACAAAATCTCCTACCACAGGAGATTCTTCTTTTGGTTCAGGCTTAACTTCTTTGCTGTTCTCCTGATTTTTGCGTGCAGATTTATTTGCAAACATTCCCATGATGCCTTTCTGCGGTTTGCTTGATGGTTTGGAGGCTACGTTGGCGTCCCCGTTCATGGCGGACTTTTTATTTTCGGGCGCCGATGGAGGAGCTCGCTGGATTTCCTGGACCTGCTGCAGCTCCACGGCAGACATGGGCACCGCTCCGGCACATCGGATCGCGCTGTACCTACACGTCACAAAGACAAACGGTTTTTTATCAACTAAATGCATTAAAACCAGCAAATTTTTTATTAATAAATCTTAAAACCTGCTGCAGTGCTTCAGGTTGTCTTTAACGGCATCGTAGTCGACGCTGTAGAGGGGGCCGCTGTCTTTGAGTAAAGCTTTCTGCACGCTGTAGACATGAACGCTCACTATCAAACTCATCTTGGATTTGAAATCTGAAGAAGAAAACAAATTTTAAAGACAAGTTTTTGTTTCTTTTGTGCTTTATTAGTGAAAATCCCTATAAAAAGAATAGTTGTGTTTTATTTTGTTGTGACTTTGTGATTGCCTAATTCAATTAGTTTTAGAGTGTTTTTGCTGGTTTTATTGATTAGATATAGTTTAGGTTTAGTTTAGTTTATATACGTTATAGTAGTAGTTTTAGTTTTTTCACACTTTGACCTTTTTAAATTTTACACCTAAAAATTTCCAAACTATTGTTATATCAATTGGTTAATGACTATTAAGCACAAGACACCATTTAAAAAAAAAGTATTTAATTATTGTTGAACCAACTGATATTTTTGCTGTCTCCATTTTGGAGACTAGCATAAGTGTTGCTTCTAAAAAGTGCCATAATTTGCACACTGCTGACGTAAACTGATTGTCTGTTATTTCGTTAGTTTTAGTTAACTATAATACACCTGGTAAGGATTACTTAGGACTGAAACTACAAGAAAACAAGGCCGTGATATTTACCTTCCAATTGGTCTTCTCTGACAACAGAAACCTTGTGACACTAAAAAAAAAATCATAAAATAAAATCAACTTGACATTTTCTGTTTTGAAAAGAAGATGGTGTGAGAGTCAGAGGAGCTCCTGTTACTCACCATTTGACCTTTGTCCTCAAGCTTCCCAGACACGAGGTATGTGGCATGGAGCTGAGGTGAGCTCTCCGTCCTCTTGTGCTCCAAGTAATGGTAGAGCATCCTGAAAACACATTTTACATGCATTTAACTCAAGACATATGAAGTACGTTTTATTATTTTCCCAATCCTACCTTTTCCGTTTGCGAATTAACCAAATTTATTAACCCCAAAAAAGTACATAATTGTGATGTGATTTAAAAACAATGAAATCAATAACTAGAAGTTAAGATTTCCTGTTATTCTGCATGATGTAATAAGCTTTTTCCTGGAATTTTCTGGAAAAACGTCAAATATTATGAACAAAACTAAGAATCTCCTTTTTAAAATAAAAGAAAATCTCCCTTTTAAAAAACACTTTACAGTTGAATTCAATACAAAAATAGTTATCACATGAAAAAAAAAATATAATAACTAAAAGCACATGTTATAAAACTATAACATTTGGTGTTGACTATACCATGAATATTTTTGTATTTAGTATTCACATTGATTTGCAGTTCCTCAGAAATGGGTGATTTATTTTTTGTGGAAGATGAAGACAAACAGTAACATTTTTCAATACTTCTCCCTTTGAGAAAACCAGGATTACTTACTGTTTAGCTGTGTTGACATGGACTCCGAGAGTCAGACTGAGCCACTTATAGGTCACCTGAGAAACATAGAAAAATATAATTACTTTGTGCTTACATGAGACAATTTGAAAAGCAGCTTATTTAGCAGTTATGTTGTATAGCTAACTGCTGTTGAGTCTTGTTCTGAAGTAGCTGTTGGGGTTTCTATGCATTCAGTGAAACAACTCAACCGTTAGAAAAAAAAACAACTGTCGACTGCTAGCGAAATTTATACTGTAAAATGAAAGCCGAATTAGTCAGACCTAAACCTTTCATACTGTACAATTAACTCCCCTAGATAAAATAAGTCTTTTGTTTTGAAAGCTCTAAGACATTTAACTGTTAGATTATTCAACGTAATTCCGCGGCTACATGTTTGCACAACTCGAAAGCTAAAATCCAACATTAAATGTGACGGAACACGTCACAAACTTAAAATATCCCTACTATTTTGTTGTGATCGTTGACATATTCGTCAATATTATCCAAATAAAGCTCGTCCATTGTGTCGGATTTTCCACAAACACCTAGCTTGTAGTTACTTGACTGCGCGGGAAAGCAGTTTATTTACTTCCGCTTACTGTCACGTGATTGCGTCGTGTTCCGGCGCAGCGTGAAGACGTAGGCTGCCCTCTACAGGCCAACAAGCACCAATGCAGCCAACCACACATTCATTTAAGTTTCGCCCCGTGACAAAAATAACTGAGATTCTCCAAACAAAGAGGACAGAACAGTGAAATGATTAACTAACAATGATATAGATAAACAATTTACTGCTGCTGTCGACAACAACTTGAAAGTCATTTCAGTTTGTTTAGTGGGAACAAACAAAAACAATGGAAAATCTGTTTTTTTCTTCTCTCTTTTTTGTATTGCTCTAGTCAAAGTTTACACCTAAATCCAAATTAGATATTGTGAGATTAATATTATTCTTGGAAAAATTGCCTAAATATTCTATACCGTGATGTACTGGTTGCTGGTGATAACAGATTTAGTGGACAGTTACTCTTTCACTTGATTCTGTAGCTACAGTTCTTAGCTACATAACTGTAGAAGTGAAGTTATTGCTTTAAAAATCAACTTGGGGAAAACTGACATTTTTGAAACTATTTTGTAGAAGTTTCAGCTAACTGGAGGAACATGTTTTTCCCAGTTTGCATGATGCACAGTGATGAATCTGTCACAAAGATGCCTGTTTGTTTCTGCACTCAGTAGATGCAATGCAATATTTAAAGGTAATCCTCTATTCATGCTGCTCCTGTGATGTCGGCTGCTGCGTGACCACTTCCAACAGAAATGTCAAACAGAAGGGCAAAGACGTGCTGCAGAGGCGGGAAAAATATTCCCCTAATGATGACGAGGAACAAGACTAATTGTCTGACCTTGAAGACGCAGAGCAGACCGAAACCCTCAAGTGAATCTGACTCGATTCAAACCGTGATCTTCAAGTTAAGAACCGTTTTTTTGTATTCCATAAAAACTTATTCACCAGATGAAAGTACCCACCAAGTTTTTTTCTACACAGTTGTAATCAAGTTTGTGTATTTTTTGACTGACACGAAAACAACATGAGGAAATTGCATGAACATGTGAGGTCTGCAGAAGTACTTGTATTGTCATAGCATTTTATCATGTCATAAATAAAATAATCTATAACTCTATAAAGTGTGGCATGCGTTTGTTTTTATCTACATTTAATCAACATTTTTGTTGCAATTACAGCTACATTTCTTCATGGTTGTATCTTAAAGGGGCGGTATTATTTATTTTCCAAGCATATAGTGCAACCTTCACAATCTAGTAACTATGTTATCTTCAGTTGTTCTAAAAATGCTGCATATATCAAAAATAACTTCAAAGAAATTTAACTTTCTAGTTTGACGTCTTGGAATTAGGCCTCTGTCTCTTTAAAAAGCTCCTACTCTTTCCGACACTTCGCCTTCAACATGTCATCACAACAATGCACCTCCATTATCCCGTTCACAGCCGTTCTTAGTAGTTGGACAATAAAGTAGTTCATAAGGTATTTGCTAATTGCCGCTGCCGCTAGCCTGGAGGAGCTGGGTAGGGGAGGGTTTGCCGGGGAAGGATAGCAAATAAAGCTAAAAAAGTTGATTTTACATAATACTCAACTTTTTAACCTAATTTATTTGTCTGCAGTGGGTTTTATTTAGGGGTATCACAGTTAAAGTGATGGAATATAAAAATGCATGCATTACTTTTTATGCATATATTTGAAAATAAATAGTTTGGAAGTCCCAGAAGTGTGTGTGTGTTTCAGCTTAACAAAGGGTGAAAACATTAAAAAGATATAAAGCAGAACCATCTCCACTGTAATTGAATTGAAATATGTCAATGTGGAGATTAATTATGGGTTTTACTTTCCCTGCTGAGCTCACTGAACAAACATCCAGTATCGAACTTCTATGTCAAGATAAGAACATCAGTCTACTGTTTTAATTACAGATCTAATCTCTTTGTTAAGTTACCAAAGTAACTCAATATCTGAGCTGTTTTCAACCTGCTGCTTCACACAAACACGAGGATGAGTCACAGTTGTACGTGATCTGAGTCGTATCGAACACAGATTCAGATGTCATTTCCTCCAAAGCGCAATAAGATAACGCCTTCTCAATGTGGAAACTATCCATCATCTGATTTCTGGCTCCAACACATTCAACTCTGCATAAATCAGATGTAGGTTTTCAGGGAAACATGCCAAACAGCTGCAGGAATTAGTGATGCAAATAATGAGTTTTACCAAAGTGACTCATGCTGCCTGGTTATTCTGTTGGTTTTCCATCCTTGTTGTGGAGTATTAAAAAATCCTTCCATTATTTTCAGACATGCACAAGAAAATCTGTCTTTAATGAAATAGGAATTGTTCTTAATGTTTTGCTTAGCGTAATAAAGGTTTAATACAGTTTTTCTCAGTTGCTTTGGTGTATTTCTCAGAACAAAATTGAATTTTTAAAACTATTTGTTCAGTCTTCAAATCATTCTGTCACTTGTGCAAAGCAAAAACAAGCAGTTTTTTATTCCTTTGTGCAAAATGCAAATGCTTTTGTACATTATGCAAGTGTTTGTGTGCAATTCTCTGCTTTTTCCTACTTTTTAAATTGCTTATGCCATGTCGATCAAAATGTGTTATGTGTGGAGTTCACAATAAAAACAAGTTTGAATACAATTCCATGCAACACTTTTCAGACTTTTATTTGTAAAACAGAATAAATAATTTCCCAGTTTGCAATTATGCACTATGTTGTGTTGGTCACATAAAAGTCTCAATAAAACACACAGAAGTTTAAATAAGTCTTTAATTTTAATATTGCTTAATGCCTGTTTGTAAAAACAAATGTCTTAAGATCTGTGGTGGGTAGACAACCAAAGATTGTCAAGAAAGGGTAGCACTACTTGAATATATTTTTACTCAAGTAAGTAGCTACTCAAAAAATAAATAAATAAATAAATAAATAAATAAATAAATAAATAAATAAATAAATAAATAAATAAAAATAAAAATAGTCAACAAAGAGTAAAAATAGTATTTGGTGAAAAAGGCTACTCAAGTGCTGAATGTCTGACCAAAACATAAATCATTTAAATTTAAAAATTACATCATCAGATGAACAAAAATATAAAACTATGTGGAAATTTGAGTATTTTAAAGACACAGATAAAAATTATTAATATAAATAACATAATTACAAAATACAATGAGGCAAAAGAAACATTTTTCCAAATCAAGTGAGAGTACTTCGATTATTTTCATTCCTCGAGGCAAATTATTTGCCTCAACGCTTCTTTAAATTATGTTTTACTATTTAGCGCACCGTGTTCCGGTCGGGTATTCGTGTTACGCAATGTTCTCACTTCCGTCTAAGAGTTGTTGACGAAAGTGCTAGCCGTGGTGCTAACAGCATAACGTCCAATTTTCAACGGGCATCCTGATAAATCCTGCAAAAATGCTCCATCTGCTGGTCAAAAGTTATACTGCAATCACCCTTAGAGAGCAAGGTATTATGGGTAATCCTCAAAGCCATGACGATTACTGACAAGGTAAAATGTCTCTGCTACGTATGGTAAAGAAACATTATTATTGTGCTTATAAAGTGTGTTTATGGTTTTCATTTTTGCATTTCATTGCAATATGTTTATTGTAGGTCACAATAATTCTGCTGTTCAGTCGTTATTCTCGTATTTTAGAATCATTCAGCTCGTGTGAAAGCATGGTGGGAAATTCCCACGCTGTAACACTGTGGCTTCCCTTGCAGGAACACTTGTTTTCCTGCCATAGACTGACCTTCTGTGCTCATTGTGTGAAAATTCAGGTATGTTTTTACCAGATCGCTTTATTACTGCAGCAGATGGTTAGGACTAAGATTAAATTTTTTATTTGTTATTATTATTATTATTATTTTTTTTTTTTTGCATTTTTCAGAAATTTAATTCTATTAAAACTAAACCAACAACAAAAAAGGCATCCGGTAAATCGAATGTCAGTATTTTATTTTCAGAAGGTTTTAATTAATTGCTTTATTTTCTTTGAGATCGACACTCACTTGTTTCTCTATTGTAAAAGAAACCCACTATATGATCACTGTAATCTCCCAAAATTTTTATGGTGGTTATTGTCATTTTAATTCAGATTTTTTTTAAAAAGCCATGATAATCACTGGCGAGAAGGATTGCTTGTTTTTCTGCCAGACTGACCTTACCTTTTTGCTCATTGTATGAAAATGCAGATGGAGAATTAAAGACAACTGTTGCCGCAGCTTGAACAGCTCCTTGTGTTTCATTTCCACACCAAGAGAAGCCATCAGAAACACATAGGTCACACATGGAGTACCACAACCTTTCTCCTCTCGGAACTACTGCCTTGTGGCTGCGAGTGGCGGTGAAGTGCGCGGTAGGTGCATACTCAGGTGGAGACTCATGCAACAGACGGAACACGGCGGGCTTTATATTGTATTATCTACTGATATTGATCATGTGTCCTTTTCAATATATACTCTTATTGATTTATTGTCCAACACTGGTTACTACCCAGCTCTGCTTAAGGCTATGAATATATCCGGAGAGGATAATGGTATATTATCCTATTCACAGTAGCTATTTTTCTTTTTTTTTTTTTTAGAGAATCGTTTCTTCATTTTGTCACTTGTCAATATAAACGACCAATAAAATTATCTCTCCCAAGTGCATTTTGACAGTCTGGGCCTGGACTGAGTGAGTGGTTGAAACCGTCGCACTTTGTTTGCAACGCAGCTGTTAGGTTTCTCTTTCATGCTTTCGGTGTTTTGTTCTTTGTTTTGAGCACCTGGTTGGGATTTGTGCTGTACATGCTCTCTCTCAGAATAACAACAGCCCTGCGGCTAGATTCCAGCTCCTATTGTCCTGATGGAGCGGACAGCGGCTCAGCCTGTGCTAATCATTTCCAGTGCATTCTGAGACTGAGCAGATATTAGCTTGGCCTTATCAGCAGGCACCACAAAGGGCTGAGGGTGAAGCGGAGCGGGGACCAGATCCTCAGGGAGGCGGCTAATGATCCTCCCCGCTCACCGAGCCCGACACTGGGCCCGAGGCGCAGCTACAACTGCCTGTCTGGGTAAAACCAATAGCAACAGCTAGCGTGTAATTTCAATAAAAATCTCCACATAAAGTACACAGAGTGAGTGACAAACTAAGTCATTAAAATTCAGGGTGGAAGAAGCTGAGTGGCTTTAAAATGAGACAAATGACTGGAAGGTCACTGGATCAAACTGGCAGGGGGAAATGACAGCTGCACACATGAATGATGGCCGCTGTCAGTCTGATAACGCCTGCTGGTAATTAGTTAGTGAAGTTACTCTGAACACTCAGTGAGAACTGTGACCACACAGAATGATAGTTTAACAAAAAAGCTACTTTCCTGGGCCTCACAGCCACTTCTTCATAAAACAATTGTAGATTGAAAAAGTGAGTAAATTTCCACAACAAAAGACATTTTCTAGAGAAAACATTTTAATTTCTGAGTTTAAGTTGAAAATTTACTAGAAAAAAAATCTGAAATTGTGGGACTGAGCTCAGAAGCTTTCCAGAAAGCACAAGGACATTTCTGAGTTTCAAATTTGGCATAAAAAACAAAGAAATTTTCAGATTAAGCTCTGAAAATTTCTAGAAAAAACCTGGACATTTACAAAACTAGAAAATTGTCAACATTTTACTCATACAATTTTTCTAGTGTATTTCAAGAAAATGTCTCAGATTAATTAATTTCAAAAGTTTTTCTTGTGATTTTTTTTTTACTTTTGAAACTCAGAAATTTTTGAGATTAGTCTCAAAATTTAAGTTCTTTCTTGCAAATTTTAGACTTTTGAAACTCAGAAATTTCCTTATTTTTCCTAGAACATTTCTAACTAATCTAAAAATTTCTGAGTTTTTTTCTTGTAAAATTTAAACTTTTCAAACTTACAAATTTTATTATTTTATCTAGAAAATTTATGAGCTAAATTAATCTCAAAATGTCTGAGTTTTTTGGTGAAAATTTACTCTGCCTTTTTTTGTTATCTACAGTGATCCTCATGCGCCGTAATAGAGAACAGTGACTAAATAAGAATGGTCATTTAACAAAAGATCCTTTCCTTCCACAAACATAATTAGATCTACCATTTTTTTTGCCATTAAAGTTTCTTATAAAAAGTGGCAGCATTATGTATTTTCCAGGCACATAGTTTATAGCACAGTAAAGTAGCTATGCTACCTACAAATTTTACTTTCCAATTTGACACCTTGAAATTGGGCTTCTATCTCGTTAAGAAGCTCTGAGTCTTTCATCGCAACAATATTTCTTCATTAGGCCTTCAACCATTAAGAACCATTCTTAATGTGTTTGCTAATTGCTGCTGCTGCTAGTCTGGAGGAGCTGAGTAGGGGAGTCGAGACATTTTAACCTATAATAATGGAAAACGATCTTGTTCCAAGATAATTTCACTTATAGTTAGTATGTTTTCACCAAAATTAAGGAATTATAAGATGCTGTATCTTATAATTCTAACTGTAAGTTAGTTCTGTCTTATTTCAAGTGTACTAAGATATTTACACTAGAAACTACAAGAGCAAAAATACTTGGTAAGATTTAGTTTTTGCAGCGATCTCAGAGCTGAAAGCAAAGCATGTGCAGCTGACACAACTTTAAAGCAGTAAATTCTATTCTGCAGAAACTCCCCAAAGTACTATGACAATCTGGACATCTTTCTCAACTTAAAGGAAATATCTTGTCAAAACATTTCATTGAAGTGAACCATCGACATCAGAGACGAGCGAAGCAAAAGGCCTCCTCACAAACCACAGCCAATTTCATCATTCTGTGGCTTTGAAGCATCACGTTGAGACCAAAACACGTTTGGATAATGAATTTCATCTCTACTACGGTTACAGTCCTTCCCCTCCAGCAGCACAGACAATTATGCTTCGTATTCAGCATCGTGTAGAGACAACAATGCCCTTAGCTTGTCTTTGTGAGGAAAACATGTTGTGAAAATGTTCATCTTTGCTCTGGAGCTTCTTCGTGGGGTTCCTGACATGAAAAGGCATCAGAGCTTTTGAAGCAGACACATGTAGGAGGTAGTGCAGTCTGTTTGTTTCTTGCATTTCTTTGTGAATCTGTCTGATCCGTGCGTCTTATTTCACGTGTCCGCTTCCCCGAGAGACGCAAAGGAGGGCACAACTTCTGTGGAACATTTAGGAAGTTGGATTTAGGCGCTTTACTTCTCCGCTGAGCTATCAGATGTTTTAAATCAGAAAAGCAATCAAGTTTGTGAAAAAAGGTGTCTCGGGGGGGATATCTAATACATTCATTATAGATCTTTCTAGGAGGAGATATCTTTGAGGGATCTGAAGCGCCGTAGCCGCTAGAATGTGTTATCAGAGGAAATGAGCATGGTACCTCAAAATGTTGGCAGGCTCAGCAAGTGAAGGGATATTTTCACAGATGAAAAAAAGGAGCCCTTTGCCTTTTCCAGATGGTTTGCATTTCTTTTCTTACAAAATGTATAACAAAAGAATCCATCATCAAGGTTTAACTCGGGTCAAACACCTAAAGAAACATTTCTGTTGCTCGATTCACATCTGAAAACTTGATTTTGTTCTCTTTGAAAGTTACTTTATTGCATCTTTTTCATGTCTGCACAAAGCACCCAAAAAGTTCTGCTAGATTTAGATTTAGATTTTAGATTAGATGGGTCAAAGCACACAAGAAATACAGATGGATATACAGATATCACATCTATAGATGTATGCTTTCATATTCCTTTAGGTTTTTGCCTTTTAAGTTTTTGCCACATTTCAACCTGAAACTTATTTCACTTTTTTCCAAGTACAACCTAAATTAATACCTTCATCTTTACATTACAAACTCTATTGCAAAAGGATTCTGTCATCAAGTTGAAAAAATTACAATAAAATCCCTAGAAGTTGGTGTTTGTGGGTTCTTATTAACCCCAAATCCAACAATGCTGACTTGTATTGAAAACTTAGAGATAATCAAAGTTAAAATAATGTTTTTTTTTTATTTACATTCCTGATAATTTATGCCTCTTTAATAGTTCATTCCAGGGTGTTTTATTGGCAGTTGCTGGAAGATTTTTGGGGTGTTTTCACATTTTGTAGTACTGTAGACTTGGTTCAGTTGGGGACGAAAGTTGCAACGTTTGTTACATTTTCAGCTGCTGCGGTTCACTTTCACACTGCATTGTGTCAATCTAAAGTAATTGAAAAACCTGTTCCCCTCCTCGCCTGTGAGGGCGCTGCATCAGGAACCACTGAAGGAAATGAAAACCTTTGAAGAAGACACGGAGCGCAACTTTTTCACAAAATGTAAAGAGAAATGGGACATCGTCAGATTTTATGTGTTATAGGATTTCTCTTTTGTCTTTTGAAAAAGACCACACACAATTTCTTCCTCAAGTCAGAGACTAGCATGTTTGGAAAACATGTCAAAGAGAAAATTACAAGCAATATAAGTAAATTTTCTTTTAAAGATGCTTGAATAATTTCTCATCCTCATCTTTTTTAAAATAGGTCAAAATATGGAAATATGGTCATAAAACTTCAGTATTGATGTAAATAAAATCGCTGTCACTATAAGAAGGTGTCAGAATTCTACACAATGTAAAAGCCAGAAAAAAAATCCAGTCACAAAAGTACGAAGCAAAAGCAGCTGCCTTTTTACATTTTGCATCTGTGAATTTAATGTAAAAGAAATCAATATTTAAATCTTCAAAAGGAGATTTGATTAAATGTCTCTTATTAGTGAGAAAAGTCAGATTCTGCCAAGTAATTTGTTTACTGCTAAAGATAACGAAGCTCATGTCTGGCAGATCTGGCAGATATTCTCTTCATGTCATTACCTCTCGGCGCTCCAGCCATGACGTTTTAGTCTCTAGCTTCACTGACTCAAACAAAAATCATTATTAACATTATTTCCCCATGAACGCTAATAGCTTTTTCTAATGAAGTCGGCTTTCTGCTTGTCTATTATGGTATGTTTTTGGATTTGTTATAAAACGCTCACATTTAAAGCTTATTAGCAAACACTCTCATCCTCTGCACACACAAAACACAAACCCTGTTCTCTGGCTGCTTGCTGCCAGGTCTGAATGGTAATTGTACTCTTCTTAATCATTAAAAGCCAACACTTAGAGCTCAACAGGTTTCTGTAGACTTCTACCAGATCTGCATGATGATCGCAGCCCTCACAGTGAGCTGCATGTCAACACCCTGCATGTCAGTGTGCAGCTCAGACATCCTGAAGCCTCATCAAAACACTCATGGAGAATCTGAACCTCAGATTTGTCAGAACACGACTCGCCGCCCACTGAACTACAGAGGGTTGTACAGTAGTAACCTACCATGCATTATGCATCTTGTTTGCACAAATAAGGCATTCACATCTGATGGTGTAAAATAGCTATGAAATTACTGAAGTCGTCCATTATTATTAGTATTGCTGACTTACCATTTAGAAACCACTTTTCAAAGATGTACAGTTGTATAATTGCGCATCTGTTTGAAGACATTTTTATGTGAGTGAAAACGTTGAGCGGCTTATTTTTATTTAAAGTGACAAAAGGCCCTAAGACAGGATCTTTGGGAACCCCCTCCCCACAAAGTAATGAAAATGTATGGAAAACCCTAATGGTAATAACAACTGATTATGGCAAGACCTTTCGGATAATAATAAACCCAGAAATTATAGAAGCACACACACCTGTAGACGTTGACAGCAGGAGTACTGTTATAATCTGTCAACAGGTAGTAAAGAAAAACTACCTGTTGACAGATTATACCTGTTACCTGTAAACATCTTTGTAGACAAAAAGTTGTTGTAGAAAAGATAATGTTTAGCACATTAGGCTGAATTTTAATCAGCTGTATTATAGCTGCTATTATGCAAACTCCATAAACTAAATTGGAGATTCAGCACTGGTTGACACATCTCCAGTGCTCTCATTTAAATCCCTATAGAAATTTACTTGGGTGTGGCGTGTCTGTGTGAATATTCATTTTATGAAGGGATTAATAAAAACTAAATTGAGCCTGACTAAACTGGCTCACAGTCTGTGAAATGCTGGGTCTCAATTCACTCTTTAATGAATGGAAATTTAATGCTCAGCGAAGCGCTGCGCTCCCATCTTCACAGCTGAACTTGTTTCCCCGTGAAATCCGGTGACCTCCTGGCTGCTCTGGGTTGTAGCGTTTTTCCGGCTTTGCTTTCAGGAATGATGCGCTTTGAGGAACTCGGAGAGATAGCGGAGGGAGGTGAACATTTTAACCTTGGATGCTTCTCTGGGATGACATTTAGAAGTGAGATAAAATGTTATCTCTGCTGTGTCATTTATTCGTCCTTGCTTACATTTACAGATTTAAAGAAAATATTAAAAAAGACGTTGAATACTACGACTCGTCTTTAGAGTGCAGTCACATTTAAAATTAAATTCTCAGTCTTGGAAAGAGATTAGAAAGGTTTTCATATCCATTGGCTTTAAAGAGGTAATTATAAAGGAAATTATTTTAGAATATTGCTTTTCTGTTTTTACTTGGAGATGCATGGTAATTCTTTCAGTATAGGTGAATAAAATAACTTTCAAAGTTGACTTGGTTATTTTTGGCTGATAATAATATGTCTTAAAACCTTTTTCTCAGAGTGCATGACTCAAATAATTTCATATAATTGGTGGGGAGGGAGCATAAAGCTAAAATGTTCTGCAAATGGATAAAATCTTGGAAAATCTACAGGAATGCTTTTCATTTGGCCTCAGATTTTAATGCATAAATGTTTACAGGAACACTATTGTTCACATCTAATAGTCTAGTAGACTGGGTTCAATTGGGGATGAAAATTGTAACATTTTTAAACTTCCATGTCTTTCACAGTGCTTGGTTTGGTCGAATTTACCCAGAATTCCCTGCTCTGTAGTCCGCTTCCTGCGTCTGGAGTCTTGTCATATTTGTTTACACCCGAGTCTGTTCATTTGGGGACCAAAGTTGTAAGATTTGTTAAGTTTTCAGCTGCTGTGTTTAACGCCGGACTGTGTCAAATGAACTAAACTAATCAAAAACCATTTCCCCTCCTCACCTGTGGGGGCGCAACACCAAGAACCACTGAAGGAAACGTCACAAAAACCCCTGAAGAAGACACGAGCGCAACTTCCTTCTTAACAAAATATAAGCCAAAATGGAGTAGTGTCAGATTTTAGCGGTTGTAGGATTTTTGTTTTGTTTTTTGTAAAATAGCAAGAGCCATTTCCTTCGCTAGCATATGTTTTGGTTGAATTTACCCACAATGCCCTTCTCTGTATCCGCTTCCTGCCCCTGGAGCCTTGTGATCTTTTATCTATTTGTACTTATAATTGCCAAATAATACAAAGTAGTTTCTATCTGCCAAGTAAGACTGGAATCAGTTTAACACAGTACTCAACCAAAATCGATTAGTTCTTAAATATATATTTTAAAAAACTTTCCAACACAGTTTGAAGGAGTTTAAGGGATTTTTTAATCAAAAGGAGCACATTTGACAGCAGATTAATAAAAGATGGCAAACAACCACATGTTTCAAAGAAAATGCTGAAGTTTTGGAAGCAATTAAAATACTCCATTCATTTTAAATATTTTATGAAACGTTTTTTGTCACAGCTGCCACAATTAGCAAAGGTATAATGAGACATAGCTTTATATGAAACTGCCCAAACCAACTGTCAACAAGCCACCAAAAACAATATTTACACCCCCACTTAGACAAGAACGGGGAGAGAAAACCTCAGTCTTTTTCCATTGTGTTTCTGTTGTTAAGGTGACAAGCTGTCAATGAGCTAAATGATCGCCTGTCAGAGGACGAGAAGGTGGGTGTTACCACACTCCAACAAAAGACAGAGGAGGAGGACAGGTTGCAGGAGCTGGGGGACTTTTCTGTGTCAATACTGTGATTTATTGCCAGCGTGACTGGAATTGTTTTCTCCAGGTGAATACGGCTGTGTGGGTTTGGTGGCCATCATGGCAAAATGTCATCCTACTGTCGCAGAAACATCACAGAGGTGGTTTTGTGTACCAGGTGACAGTGTCGGGTTTATATTTTATTCTGTGAGGGAGATCAGAATGAAACCTTGTTACGGACGTCTGAGAGTGCCCGGATTTGATGGGCACCAAGGTTTTCGATAGCTTCCTGTTTTTGCTTTAATTTACACGCGGGGAACGTCCCAAGAAACCTTATGATAAAATTTTCCCACAAACTTACATCGGTACCCACGTCTTTCACCCGTCAATTCAAAGAAACATTTCTCTAAACAACCCTGCAAAAAAAAAAATTGTTTGGTTGTTTTCCATTCCCATGAAATTATTTCAGTTTATTGCCTCTGATTTTATGGTAAACGCAGAAGAATAACCACTTCTGGTCCTATTTTGTTTGTCTTATGAAGAGGCTTGAGATGACAGTGGTTGTGAATTTAGTAAACTAAATTGAACTTCAACTTTCAGTCCTTTAAATTACATCCTAGGGTAGGAATTACTCTGTTATTGAATGCATGACTGCACAGGCAGCTACAGTCAGTTAAATCTGCAGCTGTTTTGTTTTATTTCACCTTCAGTTTTAGTTTACTTTGGTTGCTTTTGCTTTTCTGGTTACAAAAAATATCTTAAGCTTGTGCAACCAAGAGATGGACAAACACATTCAGAGGGTGAAATATCTGTTGCTTAAATTCTAATAAACACAACATCTGAAGTGAAGTGCTTTTTTCTGAACTACGCTAAAAAGAAAGGGTTTATAAACATGCAATCTTAATAAGTATTTTTATTCTACTTTCTACTGCAAACATTTTAGTGCACTTGAAATAAGGCAAAACTAATTGATAAGCGTCTCCTCAGTAGGGTATATGAGCTTGTTTTAAACAAATAATTCCTTTATGTTGATTTAAAAAAGTACTTGTTCCACTGGCAGATCATTTCACTTATATCAAGACATTTTCCCCATGTTAAGAGAAATAATCTGCCAGTGGAACAAATATTTTTTTTTATCAATATTAAGGCTTTATGGATATTAAACAGCTCCTACATCTTGATTAAAGTTACTTGTAAGTTAGTCTTGTCTTATTTGAAGTGTATTAAGATATTTTCAGTAGAAACTACACCAAAAATACTTGGTAGGATTTATGGTTTTCAGCCTTAATCACATGGACACAATATTGCAAAAACACAAATTCATACCGAGTATTTTGGTCGAATTTCTAGTATGCTTGAAATACGACAAAACTAACTTTAAAGTAACTTTTCAGTAAGATATAAGAGCTTGTTCTAAGTCAGTCATTTGTAATATCGCTAAAAAAGTACTATTAGTAGATTATTTAACTTAGAACAAGACAATTTTCCCGTGTTACAAGTGAAATAATCTGCAAGTGGAAGTAGGACTGTTTTAAAATCAATATTAAGGAATTATTGACTTAAACAAGCTCCTATGTTTTTCTGAAACATATAACTTGGATCACTTATTTCAAGTGAACTAAGATATTTACACTAGAAACTGGACCAAAAATACTATGATTATATTTTGTTTTTTTGCAGTGAAGAGAGGCTCTTTGTTCCAACATTTTTGCCATATTGGAGCTTTTAAGCTCTCGCAATGCGAGCTGGTTCCTTTTTGTTCCATATTACTAGCTTTAATGCTCATTCATCATGTTTTGTATATGTTCTAAAAATAAAATCCACCTTAATGAGAGCATATCTCTGCTCTGAAATCTGTGCAGAATGCAGTTGTGCTGCACATCTGTGCTGGAATCACATAACTGCCAACTCTTCTCCTGCAGGCCTGAGGGTGCTGCTGTCTCCATCAAGGGCAAATGGAGGCAAATAAGTGACGATTAGCATAAAATGTCAAGCGTCTTTGCAGGAACTTTTCAACGCTTCTGCAGACTGTGGTGAAATATTCCATTTAGTACAAGAAGACTGAACGTGTTCCCATAAAATGAACTTTGTAGCTGAATAGTTGCTTTGGGTTTTGCTTTGCGACTCACTGGCAGCAGATCCTTGACTTTAAAATCTATGAATAAATCCGACACAGAGCGAAGCTGCATCTGCTAACGCAGCGTGTTCTGTTAGATCGTTGAGCTTCCTGCTCCACTGGGAGACTGTCGAACAAACGCTGTGATTTTACATGCTCTGTTAAGTTTGTCCACCGTGTCGGCTTTGAGCCTCGCTGTCTTGCCTGATTACCTCCAACAAGTTCCACTTCTCCAGTCATTTGGTGTCGACAAGTTCCAGCGGAAAACATCATTTGCAGAAACACTGCCACCTTTCCTTTTTAACCCCAGCTTCAGATGCTTTGCCAGGATGTTTTCAAATACATCACTTTGAGACATCCATATCAGCGTTTACTTCTTCTTTGAAACTTCAAAATTTGAAACGATTCGCAGATGAGACAAGAAATTGCCTAAGAAGAGGTGTTTGGAGGCACGAAATGTTTGTGCACTGCAGAAACACAAAATCAGATTTTTGGTCTAGGCTAAAGTGTAAATATCTTAGTACACTTGAAATCAGACAGAATTAACTTATGAGTAACTTTTCAGCAAGTTTGTTTTGTCTTATTTGTTGTGTTCTAGTAACTTTACCTAAAATCCTTCGTAAGATTTTGTGTTTTGCAGTGTTGTCGATGCGATTAAGGTGAGAATTTCACTGCAAAAACACACAATTTTACCAAGTAAAATTTTTAAGCATTTTCTGTCTTCACCCACTTATTTATACACTGCCTGGCCAAAATAAAAGTCGCCACCTGGATTTAACTAAGCAAATTGGTACAAGCCTCCTATTGGATCTAGCAACATTGTGTGCCCAAAGAATGAGGTCACCTGAATATACTGAATGACCAGGTTATTCCATCAATGGATTTTGTCTTCCCAAATGGAACGGGCATATTCCAAGATGACGATGCCAGGATTCATCGGGCTCAAATTGTGAAAGAGTGGTTCAGGGAGCATGAGACATCTTTTTCACACATGGATTGGCCACCACAGAGTCCAGAC
>CAEGAE010021099.1:0-27487 GCA_903067095.1 Girardinus metallicus | reverse complement strand
GTGATTTTCTGAATTTTTTTTTCTCATTTTGTCTCTCATAGTTGATGTCTACCTATGATGTCAATTACAGGCCTCTCATCTTTTTAAGTGGGAGAACTTGCACAATTGGTGACTGACTAAATACTTTTTCTCCCCACTGTAGCTCGGTAGTACAGCTTACTCACTTAAATTGCTAGCTTGTGATGATAGTTGCACAATTAAATCAATTAACATTAATAATGATAACGTGGGGATTCATAGCTAAATACATTAGATAGATATTTCACTTACCTCTCCTCTGTCGCTTCCAGAAGCCAGGCTTAAGTCTAAACTGTAGGTGCTTTGTCATAGCTACGGCACTGTTGGAATGGGTTAATGTGATTGGCTGAAACATAGGTTACCCCAACGTGGGCATTCATTCATATGATTGGGTGAAAGAAGGAAGCTGATTGGTTGCTGACCACCCAATCAGATAGACCATTCATTAAAAAAAGACTTGTGAATTTTGAGACGTCAGGGGCGTCTCAAAATTCACACACAAAAGCTGCGCAACTCACAGGCCAGAAGGAGCTTGTAAGATTGAATCTCGTCCTGTGCATTTGGGAATCTCATCTTGTGCTTTTGTGAATCTTTTGCATTTGTGAATTTTGGTCTGTGCATTTGTGAATTATGAGACAGTTTTGGCTAAATACATTAACGCAGCCTGTTGAATGTGACAGGTAGCCAATCAGAAAGCGCGATTCCCCTCTTTCTGAGGTGAAATTACAGGGGGGAATCCTAAACTGCTGTCACGGCGCAACCCGAAGTCCAGCGGACATTGGAGATAATATGTGTAAACAACATTAATGTTTATTCAACCTTTCGTGCAAAGAATATAGAAATGACAAAGGGGGGAGTTGGAGCGAAACTGCTACCGCAGTTGATAAACCTGGTAACTGTTCAGCTGTCCTTTGTTAACGTGACATAAATAGGTTATAATGATTCCCATTCAGTCAGGACTGACACTAGCCACGTAGATTGTAGTAAAGCATTGATTAATGCCTGGTTTTAAAATCAGTTAACCAGGCTTGTAGCCATTATTTTGTGCCCATTGTTGGACACCACACGGCACGATCGAACCCGATCGAACCGTTATACCTAGGATTTCTGTCTTTGGTCACTCAGGTTTTGAAATGGGCCGACAATCAGCCGACAACTCTAAGATCGTGTAGTGTGCGCTGGGCATTACACTAAGGAAATGAGGAAGGGAGGGGTCAGTGGAGAGCACCGGAGTTGAGCCTTTGTTCATTCAGTGTCATAAACAGAAAGAGAAAAAGGCTGGAAGAAACGATAAAGCCGATAATTAAAATGAGGTCGATGGTTTTAATTTATCAGGTGATTAATTGATTTATTGTTTAGCGCGACAGGCCTACCAATAAGACAATGATCCCAAACATAAAGCAAAATCTACAATGGAATGCTTCACAAATAAACATATCCAGGTGTTAGAATGGCCAAGTCAAAGTCCAGACCTGAATCCAATTGAGAATCTGTGGAAAGAGCTGAAAACTGCTGTTCACAAGCGCTTTCCATCCAACCTCACTGAGCTCGAGCTGCTTTACAAGGAAGAATGGGCAACAATTTCAGTCTCTTGATGTGCAAAACTGATAGACATACCGCAAGCAACTTGCAGCTCTAATCGCTGCAAAAAGTGGCACTACAAAGTATTAACGCAAGGGGGCCGAATAATATTGCACGCCTCCCTTTGCAGTTTTTTGTTAAAAAAAGATTAAAATATTCAATAAATTTCGTTCCACCTCACGATTGTGTCCCACTTGTGTGTTGATTCTTCACAAAATAAAAATTTTGCTTCATCTTTGTTTGAAACCTGAAAGGCGGCAAAAGGGTGAAAAGCTCAAAGGGGCCAAATACTTTCGCAAGGCACTGTAAATGCTAACTCTGCACAACTGAAAAAACACACACAAATGCTTGCACAACACTGTCAAGCAATCTTTTAAATTAAGGAGCAAACTCTGCATCTGCTCCACAGATATCAGTTTCGCTGCTCTGTGTGGAAAACTTTCCTCCAGCCACTAACATAAATTCAGTCTTACCTTTGATTTATGGTAAAAATCCATGTTGGAGAAAATATTTGCATTTGGCATTTGTTGTCCCTGCATCAGCCCTGCTGGCTACATGATTTTTGTAAACTCCATGGATTGTGGTTGCTCTGATGGTTTTGAAAATTCCCTGTGCAAGGGAATTTGTGTGCTTGCATGGACTAATGATAAAATGCCTAATAATTTATTGATATGTCCAGAATATGTGTTTTTAGGAACAATAAGCTTAACATCTGATATGCTAATAAATTGCTTTTATTCAGATGTTCATTTAAAAATAGATTTCTTTTTAAATATGACAAATCTTTATTAGATTAATCTCTCACTTTTTTAAAAAGTAAACTGTATAACTATTGTGCAATGTAAGCTTAATTTAGAGAAAGTGTACAGGTGCTGGTCATAAAATTAGAATATCATGAAAAAGTTTATCTAAATCAGTAATTCCATTCAAACAGTGAAATTTGTATATTATGCTCATTCATTAGATACTTTGTTTTTATGTTTATGATGTAAAGCACTTTGAAATGCCTTGTTGCTGAAATGTGCTATACAAATAAAATTTGATTTTTTTTTTATACAGACTGATATATTTCAAATGTTTATTCCTTTTAGTGTAGATGATTATTACTGACAACTAATAAAAACCCCTAAAAAAGTGCATGATCGGTGATCGCCGATCACTGTCTCTTGTTGCCGATCACTTGTATCTCATTTTGCAGCCTGCATGGTCTTTCCTTCACACTGCGCAAGTGAGCATCAACAAATCCTAAGCGATGTGGCGAGGAAATATAACGCTCTGAGACTGAATGGGGACGTTTGCGTGTCCGCCGAAAAAATACCTCGGGGGTGAAGCCCGTCAAAATGCACGAACACAACGAATCTAATATGACGTTTAAAAACCAAACATTTGACGGAGTCTGGCTAACATCAAGACTTCGGGAGCGGCGCTGCTTTACCTAGCCAGCGCACTGCTAGGTAAAGCAGCGCACAACTACCAATACTCACCTGGAAGAGCATCACGATCAGAAAGCTAAACAAATAACCCAAAAAAATAATTTAGGTCAACGAGCTAGCGGTGTGAGATGCTGGTTCTGCTTGGACCGCTGCTATGCGCTACTGGTAGTAATATTTCACAGACATAGCGCCATTTCTGCTCCACCCACAGTGAACTCTCACACCGAACGTCTGCTTAAAGCTGCAGCAGATAACTTAAACAAAAAAAGATTTGAAATATGTATTAAAACTTTCACTATGTAATAGCATGAGATAGATCATCTCAGAAAAAAATTATTGATGCCTCCTCCCTATGTTCTGCAGAACTACTCTGCTCTGTCACAACCAACTAATCAGAATCAGCATTAATCAGCTAGCCAAGCTCTCGGGAAGTTTTGATTCCGTAACTCAGTATTGTTTATTTTGATGCAACCTGCGTTTGACTCTGAATGAATATTTCTTTTTTCTTGACATTATTTGATATAGGCAGTGTTGTGAGATTTATTTGACTAATGCTGAGGATTTACTGTTAAATATTTTACTGATTGCAGGTTTTTCAGTTGTCCTTTTGACTGAATAGCTGCTGTATTATGCCTGCAAATATTTTCTAATTTATGTCTAAATTAGGTGAATTTATTGCCAGATAATTTCTCCATTTTGACAGATCAATTAATATAATTTATACCTAACGTGAAAAATTAACAGCCAATCCTGGTGATCGGCAGAGACTGTTGATCGGCAAAGATCGGCCGCATGGGTGATCGGTATCGGAATCCGCAGCAAAAAACCTGATCTGAGCATCCCTAATACTGATACATAAAATAGTTTATTATAACCTTTATTAATGTAATACCAAGAGGTAAAACAGTGCTTAAGCAGTTGAATTCTCCTATTTGTTTAAAATGGTCCGGCTTTATGTCACACAGTACATGTTTTCATCACTTGTAGCCATTATTTTGTGCCCATTGTTGGACACCACACGGCACGATCGAACCCGATCGAACCGTTATACCTAGGATTTCTGTCTTTGGTCACTCAGGTTTTGAAATGGGCCGACAATCAGCCGACAACTCTAAGATCGTGCAGTGTGCGCTGGGCATTACACGATCTTAAATGTTGTGTTATACCACAATATTTATACCATGTTGTGGTATAAAACCGGTCTTCCCACTGAGACACACACCCTCCTCACTGGTGGAGAGTCAGGAGTTGGAATAGCAAACCAAGCATGGCTGCAGTGTGCTTTGGTCGATAGCGTTACTCAGCATTACAAGTGTGATTACTTGCAATATAGACACAAAGTGGAATGTGTCTCCTCTGCTCTGACTGCTGGTGACAGCAGGGTGATGGCTATCAGACTGATTGAAGTGCTAGGAAGAAGGAGTGATTTGCAACAGCTCGCTCCCATTAGTCCAATTAATTATCCAACAAAATTTGTTATGGTGACACGCCTATTATAACATTTATTATTAAATACATTGAGATGATGAGATTATTGAGCTGCTATGAATTGACAAACTTGAAAACTATTTTCTTAAAGTCAATTTCTAACCCTAATTCCAAAAGGCCAGCCTCTCAAGAGTGGAGGTAGAACATCTGGACAGTTCATGGTGGACAAACACAGTCAAGAAAGGTAAGGAAGGAAACACAAGTTGGACCCTCTGAACTAAAGACAAAACGACCTCAACAAAAACCACATCATAAACAGGCCAAGTCAACTAAAACAAACTGAAAACAGAAAAACCACCAGGAACCAGTTCACACTGTTGCACTTGAAATACCACTGTCAAGCATTGCACAAGAAATGTCAAAGATGGGATGGACAATACTGTTGAAAAATATGTCACGATATAATATCAGTCAATATCGATACTTATTGATTAGTTATTTTGTTTTAAAAAAAAAATCAATAATTAGCTGGTGATGTGATACTACGCAGTTCTGGATTGAAGTTCAGTAAAGTTATTGAACATTCTATTACTACAACTCAGAGTACTAGAAATGCTCCAAGCAGGTTTTTTGCTGCCGATTCTGATACCACTCACCCATGAGGGCAGATCACTGCTGATCACCTGGACTGGCTTTAGGTATAAATGCTACCATGTGATCTGGCAATAAATTCACCAGATTTAGACAAAAAACATGCAAAATACTTGCAGGCAAAATACAGCAGCTACTTAGTAAAAAGGACAACTGAAAAACCTGCAATAAGTAAAACAATATTTCACAGTAACGTTCTCAATAGCCTAAATTATACAAAAAAAAAACAAATAAATCTTACAACACTGTCTATATCAAACCATTGCAAGTGCAAAAGAAAACATTCATTCTAAGACAAATGCAGGTTGCATTCAAATAAACAATCCCAAGTTATTAAATCAAAACTGCCCGAGAGGACTTCTAAATGTTTGGTGCTGGCTCTGAGCAGAGTTATTCTGTAGAAAACAGGGAGGAAGCAGAGGAGCTCTGTTTTCTTTTTCAGAGCTCATCAGTCTCATGTTAAGACACTGAAAGTTTTAATACATGTAAAAAGTTGTTTTTACAACTTACATGCTGCAGCTTTAAGCAGCTGCTCAATGTGAGAGTCCACTGGCTGGTGGAGATTGAATGGTGCCGTGTCTGTAAAATATTACTACCAGTATCGCGTGGCGGTGATTCAACCAGAAGAGCAGAACCAGCGTCTTCCACCAATTTATTTTTCCGGGCAAATTGTTTAGTTTCTGACCGTCATGCTCGTCTGAGTGAATGTTGGTAGTTGTGTGCTGCTTCGCTCTGGTCCAGATGTCATTTTTTTCTGCAGTGAGGCTCGATAACTCTGTCAATGCTTGTTTTTTAAATGTCATATTAAATTCGCTGTGTTGATGCATTTTGATGTGATTTTTCCATCACAGCAAGCAAACTTCTCCATTCACTCTCAGAGTGTTAAAGTTCCACACAACATTGCTTAGAATTTGCTGCTGTGCGCTTGCACAGTGTGAAGGAAAGGGGAAGATATGCTACACGTTGGGCTTCTCCAGGCTGCGAAGTAAGAGGTACAGGTGATCGATTTTTTGTGATTGGCAATAAGAGACAGTGATCGGCAATCACCAATCACATACTTTTTCACAGAAATTGACCGATCATGATCGGTGAGCGATCGATCGGCACACCTCTACAAAGTGCTACCACTATTTTCTATTGATATCGACTATGAGATATTTTATATATATATATATATATGTGTGTGTGGGTGGGGGTGTGTGTGTGTGTGTGTATTGTTACTGATTTCTTGCTCAGCCCTAAGTCAAAGTTCTCCTAACCACAGGTCTGGGTCAGGGTCAGGGTTGAGTCCAGAGCCTCACCTTGTCTAAACCCTTCAGCGGTTTAGATAAGGTTACTCATATCTCTGATTCATGGCTCTCATCTAGGAGACAACTCAGCTGTGTCACATCCAGCATGCAAAGCTGCCGACATGAGGGTCAGTGGGAACAGTTGTCCATGCATTAGATGCTAGAGATGTCCTTCCAGCTTCTAGTGATCTCATGACTGTGTTACTTTGTTTAGGCTAACCATAACTCCAGTGTGTGTGGGTTATGGTTAGTTCAGACTCTCAACAACTGTCAGCAGATCCGTTACAATAAAAGTTGAGATGCTAGCCTCTTTTTCCAGGATAGGGTTAGCGATTGGTTTGTGTGAAAGAGGGTTTCTGTCCTTTAATCTTAGGTTCTTATTCTGTTCACTAAAGGAACTTTAGATGGTCTAGTAGTCCTCTAAACTGTAATGAAATAGTAAAATGATTCTTGTCAACTCCTGCTTCACTCCTTTCCTAACTGGATGCATTCACTCACCGTCTTCCCAGGAGAAAGGATCTGGGGCCTCCAGCTGTGGGGCTTCTGGCAAGTGCAAGCAGCTGGGGAAGTCAAAGCCAATCCGATCCACCTCTCTGCGAGCTCTGCGTAGGATGACCCCTCCATGGTCCAGCATCCTCTGAGCCGCCTTGTAGAAGAATGTTTCCTTGGCGTTGTACGTCATGCAGTTACTAATTATGAGGTTAAAGTCGTCCTCAAATTCATCCAGGCTGCAATAACTGTGAGAATCAATTTGTTTCCTCATAGTTGAGAAGTCCATGGGCTTTCTGATGTGCTCCAGGTAGTCTGGGACCTGCAGGGCAAACCAGACACAACAAGGCTGAGAACATGTAGAGCAGGCGTTTAAAACTCCAGTCCTCCGGTGCCAGTGACCTATTTCAACCTGCTTCAGCACACCTAGCTTCAACGTTAGCTCATTAGAGATTTGTAAAGCAGGACTGCATGCTAGAGATGGAGGCTAACCATTTAATTCCAATGTGTAGGATGGGGGACAAATCTGAAAATTGCAGGACTCTGGCCCTCAAGGGGAATGGTCTGCAGTTTGAGACCACTGCTCTAGAGAGACTGTAAATGAAACTTTCAGACAGAAAAGCTGTTACATCTGGATAGTTATTTATTTCATACAGTCTTTCAGAAGAATGACTGTTACAAACCTCCTTAATGCAGACAGGCTGTGCAAAGATGCTGTACTGGTCCTTGTCCTGCAGCTGACTGAGCACGGCTCTCAGCAGGATGTTGAAGGGAGTCAGCTGCAGCTCCAGCACCGACTGATGCAGCTTTATCTGCAGAGAGAATAACAGAGCATCTGCTCACAACAATCATTCTGCTGCAGGAACTGATTAATTAAACTGATAAATCAGAGCAGACAAATACTTTTTATCCTCATAGAAGTTTTTTTGCATTTTCTCACACTGGAGTTTTTTGTAACAGATCCACAAAGTACAACATAAAGGTCAAATGGACAGAAAATTAAACATCATTTAAAATGTGGAAACAAGCTAGAAAAAGTGCTTTTTCTGGGTTTTGGTTGTCTCCTCATCTATAAAGACCAGATTTGGACAAGTGACATCAAAGAGCCAGATGTTGGTTGGTTATTGCAGGGGTCCCAATCTGTCTTTTTCTGTGGTATTTAATGTCTATCTCTGAAATAACTGGAAGGGCTTGTCTGGTTTGTCATTATTACTCTATTACTGGAGCATTAGTTGACAGGTAATGGGATCATGAATGGACTAAAGATGACCAGGTCCAGTGAAGCTAATCAGCTGCACTGTTTTTAATTCAGGGGTTTCAGAGTAACGGGGTCAGATAAAAAAATAGAACATTTTCTAGATTTACATCTGTTAGACAAATGGAATACTTGAGCAGATATTTCATCAGAAAGTTATTGGATAGTAATGGAGTGCTGAGACAGTGAGAGAGGAGCAACTGACTCTACCTCGTCCCTTTTCACCTTCTCCCGCTTCCTGATGAGCTCCAGCAGCAGTCGGGTTCGCTCCAGGTCATGGCGCAGACGGTGCCACACTTTCAGCTGCTCCTTCAGAGCCTGGTTTGACTCTATACGCTCCTGAAGACATCAAACAAAGTTTGTTATCAGTATCAGGGGAACATTGAAGTGTTGAGGGTGTGAGTGTAATGGGCAGCATTGACCTTTTGCTGCTGAGCTTTAGAGGGTTGAGGGTTGGCCTGCAGGCGGCGGATCAGAGGCACATTGTTCCTTGACTGCCTCTTCAGCACCCAGTAGCTCAGCAGCCGCTCGACAAATTGCCGCTTCCTCTGAACTGCTACCTGGTTCAAGATGGCATCAAAACTGGGCCAGACAGGAAGTCACATTTACTAACAGAACACCTTATACTGTGGACATTAGACACTTCTAATCTCCAACATTAGATTTGTCTAATTCTCACTAAATCTTTGGACTCTTTGCTTCGAAAATATTCTTTAAAAAAATTAGAGTCTGGGATCAATTACCTTGATGCAGTGATGCTGGGCCCAGGGTTAGATTGGGTTTCAGGTTCTAGTTCAGGTTCTGACTCTGCTTTTTTCATCTTTTTCTTCTGCCAGCTTTTGGAGCGAGGCTTCCCCCTCTTTTCTGCCCGCTTGTAACAGGCTCCGTTCTTGAGACGAAGCTCGTCGTAGACATTGAGAGGCCGTCGGTCGCAACCTTCGGGTGTGTGGCTACAGCAGTAGGCAGTCTTCTTCACAGAAAAGGTGGTGGTGCCAGACTCGGTCAGCTCTTTGACGGCCTCCATCCTCATGTAGAGACCTGCCTTTTGGGCGCAGCTGACATGGAAGGCAGTGTAACAGTTGATCTTGTCACATTGGATGCAGGCCCCAGCGCCCTTGGCCTTGCACAGGTAGCATGTGAGTTTCCAGCGGGCGGGGGGGATGTTGCGGACGCCATCAATGGGCTCGATGAAAACAGTATCAGAGAAGCCAACCTCGGGGACCCACATGGCACAAACCACGTGGCCCCAGCGATCATCATCTGTCTTTTTCAGAGCTCCTCCACGATTTGGGCAGAAGAGGCATTCGGCCGGCCGTGACGGACGCTGTAGGCAATGACGGCACAGCCACTGACCCTCTGGGATGTACGGCACACCGTAGCACTCCTGGTGCACGGCGATGTTGCACGAGTCACAAAAGAGAATGACGTTGCTGTCAGCTCCGTCTCCGTCCATGCAGATGCAGCAAACAGCATCTTCATCCACCAGCGACTGCAGGTCACTCTGGCCCTGTGTAGCTAAGAACGACTCTTTCTCAAAGCGGTCCATGAGGAACTCAAAGAGATTGTGTGACACCTGGCCAATTCCCTCGCTCTTCCTCTTCTCATTAATGATCTCGAGCCAGGCGTAGTCCTCTTCGTCCATGTCGTACTCCACCTCCTCATCCAGCTCCTCGGTCGTCCTCTCAGAGTATTTGTAATAGATGGCCGGCCTTTTTGGCACCACCGGGAGATTGTACTCCACCAACCTGACCTTTGGCTCCAGGAGGCCGCCCAAGCTGCTGCCATGTGAAGCAGTCAGAGCACCACTCTTCTTCTGCTGGTTCATTTTGAGGCGTACAGAGCGAACCAGAACCTGCTGGGGCTTCTCGTTGTTTTCTTTGTTGCTATTACACTCCAGGATCTCCTGAGCTGTAGGATCGTCGTCGGCGATGACATCCAGCTTGTCGTAGATGCTGAGCCGGTGCACACGGCCATCCACTTCCAGCTCTACCATTCGCTGAGCTTGTGCGTATGTGAGAGTCTCTCTGTTGGGGGAGGGTTTGATAGGAGAAGACTCCCTCTTTATCGTGGTGGGGCGGCGATTTTTGCATTTTTTCTTCATGATGAAGATATAAGGATTCTGTAGAGAAGAGAGGAAGTCACTATCAGTGACTTACTAATGTAATGGTATGGCAGAATAGTGAAAAACAACACTTGTGGGTTGTTGGCAAGCTTTATGGAGCAACAGCAGGAAAGTTTGGACTGATACAACAAAATATGACACAATGACCAACTCAAATCGAATGCAACTTTACTTATGCCTTCAGATGACAACATTTGAAGTGAAAATGTGTGTCCAGAAAGCTTTGACCTCTTTTAGCCACCCAACATGTAAACTTTAGCCAGATGCTACAGGTTTTTAATAAGATTCTTTTATGGACACACCACCCAAGCTTTTCCACATTTGTCACATAAACACAGAAACTTCAATGTGTGTAACTGAGTTTGTGTGATAGAGCAACATCAAACAGCTCGTACTCTTGAAGTGATGCATGATTTTCTGAAATTTTTCAAAATAAGGTGAGGCATGGAATGCAAACATTTGTATTCAGTACCTCCCTCGGTCCAGTTACATTTTCTAGTATTTCAAGGATGTCTTCATCAGTCTGACTAAAACATTTACAGAAGAACACCCATCAGAACAGTGTACAACAGACCAGGGCTGGATGATCCTAGGAAAACATGCAACAATGTTGGTGAACGATGCTATGGCCAGTAGGCCTGTTGCAATAGACAATAAATGAATTAAAATGAGCTTGATGAGGTTTTTAAAATGAGGGCGATAATATTGCCTGTTTGTTTTTGTAGTGTCTCTCTCTGTCTTTCTACCAAAAAGACTGGATGACAAAAAACTTCATTCTGATACCTCGACTTCCTCCTCCCCTCTCGTTTCCTTGGTAACAGCAAAATACACAGGTAGCTAAAAGCATAAGTTTTTTTTTCCCACTCAGGCAGAACCTAACACACAGGACACCAAAGTGACAACAGCAACAAAAGTTTAAAAATTTTCAACATTCTTGTGTCGCGTCGCCACACAAAAAAGTTGTGCACGTCCGCGTGTACGAGCTAGAAATTTCACAAGAATGAATTACGCTTTCGGTCTTCTGGATGAGGGCGACTGTCGCCTCAAGCTCCATAGAAAATGAATGGAGAAGGAGTAGTACTGTCTACCTTCAAAATTACCTCAGTTATCTGCTGAGGTTATGGTGGTAGGTCACCTTTGGCCTCCTACCACAGGCGCTGTGGCCTATGGTAGGAGGCTTTGTGGCCTCCTACCACAGAGCATAGCGTAAAGCCCGGTGCAGGAGCCGGGGAAATGCTGGTTTAAAAGCCAAACATGACAGCTGCAGTCTGGCAGCGTTTTAGATTCAAACTGAATGACCGTGGTGAACAACTGAACCTGTGGCATCGCTATTTTGCAAAACAGTAGCAACTAAATAATACAACCAATATATCTGCACCTAAAATGTACTGACACATTTTAGATCCATTGGTGAATGCTGGTTTTCTTACTTGGGGACCGTCCACAATCACTGAAGTGAGGTGGGGGTTTCTAATCTGGGCAACATGGGCAACTGCTCAGGGCGGCATCTTGGGGGTGGCGCCCCCCACGTACACCTTCCATGTACCAGAGGATCTGAAAGTGAACAGTGCCTAATGCAAAGACCCTAGACCCCCTTCCAATTTTTTGTATTTAAAAGGTCTTCTGGTTCCAGTGCTTCTGTTCTTCAAAGTTAGTTTATTGACATCAGAGAGGGTGTATTTTCATTGTTCTGCAATGCTATTAGTTAACAGTGGTCTCAAAATGACAATACTATTGTTTATCACAATAATTCCTGGGACCAACAAAATTTGTCATCATGACAGGCCGCATCATTTTATATAAATTAACAAATTTAGCTAAACAGGTGAATGTCTTGCTGCTTTAAGCTTATTGCAAACACAGATCACAGAGCACCGTTGCTGAGTATTTTATACAGCTGTTGGAAAATAATGAAACTTATCATTTTCATTTCAGCAACATGATTTCGTTGCAAAAATACATCTGCTTGTACTAGCTTTCCACTATCTGTCATGGCAGCTACCACTAGTTGCCATGACATATAGCAGGGGTCGGCAATCCAGGGTTCTAGAGCCGCATGCGGCTCTGTAGCGCTGCCCTAGTGGCTCCCTGGAGCTTTTTCAAAAATGTTTGAAAAAGTTGGGGGTGCGAAATATATTTTTTGGTTTAAATGTGGTTTCTGTAGGAGGGCAAACATGACACAAACATTCTTAATGTTTTTCAACATTTTCGTCCACAAAGATTTGCATCAAAGCCTGAGGCACACGTTTCTTTCAGCTTTGCGGGGTGCGAGGCAGGTGGCTGTTGTAAGCAAACTGACGGGTGTGTGGTTGGCCATGGATAGCAAAGGGGAAAAGAGAAAACTAGCTGAGGAGAGATTCTACAATTCTTGGAGCGAATCATTTGCATTCATTGTCAATACGGAAGGATTACCTGAATGTTTGCTCTGTAGCGAGAAGTTGTCAAATAACAAAAAGACCGTACTTTCCAGACTATAGAGTGCACCTTACTATAAGCTGCACCTACAAGTGTTTTGAGGAAAAACAAAAAACTGGAAACATACATATATAAGCCGCACCAGGCTATAGGCCGCATGGTTCAAAGCGTGGGGAAAAAGTAGCGGCTTATAGTCTGAAAAATACGGTAATGTGGAAAGACATTTTCAGGGAAGGCGCTATATTAGCTGCCGCATCAAGATTAAAGTTGCATCTTAAATGCCCGATGTTGAGAAGCTGTCCAGTGATGTCCGTAAACAGAAGTCACATTAAACGGGTAAGAACACAATCCTGTCTTAGGCACATATATGTAGTAACAAAGTGGTTGTTTTTATAAATTGATTAGTAATTTTTGTCAGTAAATATTTAGAATGACACTTAACGATATTATTATGTTTAACATTCTCAGGTCGGAGGATGGCTGTGCTGGTTGTGTGTCAAAAGACAAGAGGATGCTGCTATGTTTTACCGTTGCACTGACTTGCTTGGCATTCGCACAGAAAACAAACTTGAACTGTATTAATTTAATTTTATATACTTTACCTTTTCAAAAGGCTACTGTTTTATTTTGTAACTGCAGGCTGAGTTTTATTGCACTTCGTTTGTTGCCCAGAGAAGGGGCATGTTAAGCACGTTCCGTTTTGTTGTTTTTTCAATCACATACTTAGAGTGATTATTTAAAAGGAGCGATCATTGTTATGCAAACTGAATTTAGGAGCAGATTTTTGGAGTTCCAGAAGGAAAAATATCTTTCCCTGTTGAATCTTCATAATAAAAATGACATCAAAAATCTGATTTCTTTATTGCAATTATTTAATTTTATTAATGCAACGAAACATAATACATTCATATTGTAACGGAAGGTAAACTTAAAGCACCATCGTACAACAGTCACGTGGTGCGTCACTCCTTCCAGGACGCACAGCAGGGAAAATAAACATTTAATTATGAATGCTCATGAATGTACGCACTTAGTCATTTTGATAATAGGCTAAAATAGCTAATATAAACACCTAAAGCCTGGGTTGCCTTCATTATAAATCTTATATAAGGCTTTTAATTTTTTGCGGCTCCAGACAGATTTGTTTTTTGGTCCAATATGGCTCTTTCAACATTTTGGGTTACTGACCCCTGACATATAGTGATAGTTTAATAATGACTTTACCAGAACCAGTAACAAATCACCCAAATATTTAGTTCCAAACCAATCTACAATTATACTGCTGGCATTAAGGCTGGTTGAATTGGCGACCAAATTGCAACATTTGTTCTATTTTCAGCTTCTGCAGTTCTCTTTCACACTATACTGTATCAAACCAACCAATTTTGAGCAACCCCTCTTCCCCCACCCATGATGGCACTGCACCAAGAATCACTTGAGGAAATGAAAATTTTGATTTTTTTGAAGGAAGACGTCAGATTTTAGCTGTTGGAGGATTTTGTTTTTTTGTCATAGTTTGATTACGCATTCACACCTCCCCAAACGAACTGGACTAGAGTTTGATTAAAGCGGACTAAGCAGGGCTGGTGGGAATGATGCACCTAAGAGTCAGAATAGATTGTAATTGTTCAATTAGCTAATATTTACTGCAGTCCAAACAGCATATATATTGAACCGCTCAACCAAAGACTCAAATGGATTTAGCTCTAGTTGAGTATTTAACTAGGCTGTTCCAACATGAACAAGTTTTGATCTAAACAGTCTCATACTATCTCAGAGGGTATATATATGGTGGGTGTCTTGCTGGGAGGCAAACCTCCACCCCAGTGGAGCATCTAACAGGTTTTCTTCAAGGATTGTCTAGTATACGCCCCCACTACAAGGTACCTACAAAAAACACACCACAACAAATTAAACTTTGAACACAGTCTACTTCAAGATTTCCTCAAATCCAGTCCTCGAAGGCCGGCCTACAGCAACTTTTAGATGTGTCACTTGGTCCAAAACATTTGAATCTAACGAATGGCGTGTTGCCTTTGCAGAGCTAAAAGACTGCTAGCGAGGAAAATCAGCCATTTGATTCAGTTGTGTTAGAGCAGAAATGCATATAAAACTGCATTTCTGCATCAAACTGCATTTAAAGGTTGTAGGATGGTAGATATTGAGGACTGAACATGGGCACCCCTGCAGTAAGTGGTTGGCCTGGCAACAATCCATGACGACAGTAACCAAAACACAAAGCAGGCTGCTGCAAACTTTATGCTGGATCTGTGGCTATGAGCTAATCTCAAGGAGGCTGTTTGCACAATGTTTTTTGTTTTTTTTTCCATGTCTTAATGTTCCCACATTTTCCATTTCAAAAAAAACTAAATGAAATTTACAAACAAAATGTTTAAAGAGGAAAATCCAGATCAATTCATTCTTGTTTGTAATTGTGACATAAGACATATTAGGCTTCAAAAATGTAATTATGCTTTGGTTTAGTTGTTCCATGTAAATCATGCAGAATTTCCTAGAGTTGAAATTCAGATCAACCTGGCTGTGCACACATTTAAAGGTGTGTTTTATTTAATATGACAGGGAAAGAAAACAAGTTGGCATCTCCAATGACCATATGCTGGTAGTTACAGTCACAACATTAGCACTCTGTGTTGCCGGCCATGTGTTGAACAGCGCTCTGCACAGGGTGCAAATACAACACGGAAGCACGCATGGCTTCTAAAAACTTCTACACCGCTTCCGCTTTAAATGTGCCTCTCCCAGGACTGTTCCTACACCTTTCATTGAAGGAACAAACAAGCCTTCTTTGACTGCCGGAAAAGAAGGCTTTCATTCACTGGATGAATGAAAGCCAAACAGCCAGAAGCAGCCGGTCTCCAGATCCGCCTGAGGCGATCTTCCTACTGGTTGCGGAGCCCTGGCTAAAGCCGCTCTCAGCTAATTGTTGCGGAACAACGTCAATTTAGCCCAAGTTGACCCGGAGCTAACCTCGAAGAAATAAAGCGTTGAAAACAACATCTAGAACGTGTCAACTCTGCGATAAGACAGAGATGCCTCAGAGTTACCAGTCAGGACGACCTAATCATGCCCTCCAGACAGTCCGTGGCCTCTCTGGACGCCAACTGAAAACATAAGGACACTCCGTCCAGGAATCAAGCTAACGTTACCATGCTAGCACTGGGAAGAGGAAATATGGCGACACAACATGAGACTGACTGAAATAGTTTGTTTTCTTTACTAAAGGACGTGACTTTTTATTTTCCCTGAAGTTTCACAAACTGGCAGTGAAGACGTGGTGAAGAAACGAAGGAAAACCTACCTCTGTGTTTTCACGAGCTCAGTTTATAGAAACGGTAGCAATGGCGACGCGGCCTGTAGATAACAGCGGCAGTGAAACCCACAGTCAGGCCGTTCCATCCAACGGCGGTCGCGGCTCTAGCTGAACCGAGTGGAAGTGACCGACTGGTATCCAGGGCGACAGAGATTGTTCCTGTGGTTTTAAGTATATATGGGAATAACTACTGACCTTTTGGACAACGAAATATCAGTAGGAAGTGGCACAGGTCAGCGGCAGCTAGGGATTCTCTTCCCCCACAACAATGCAGCTGTAAGTCGCCACGCACCTACGTCATCACGTAATTGCGTACGCCAGGAAGTCTTTTCTCGGAACGCGAGAGAAAGAATACAACCAGAGCTGAAAACAGTAATAATTTGATTTATTTTGAATATGGAGCTAAAACAGTGTTAGAATTCACAAATACACAGATCGACATCCACAAACGCAGAGAACAAGATTCACACTTGTATTTTTGATGCAAACACAAATATATCTTGATTTACAAGCTGCAATTTTTTTTATTGCATCAAAATGTCAATACAATGTATAGAACGGGGGGTGGAAATGCCAGGGGTTAAAAGGAATAAAAACAATAGAAAGTATAATACAAGGAGCACAAACAAAGATAAGACAGTGTTTCAGGGAAAACAGTTAAAGAAGAGCTTCAAGAGTCTTTACAGCTATGGGATTGGTAGAGGTCTGTATAGACACTGCAAAGTGTTGTAATTCAGATAAAAACAGATTAAATAGAGGCTTTTTGCCAGAAAATTTGCATTTATGAATATGAAATTTAACTAGAATTAACAATAGATTAATTACATAAAATTGATTCTTATTGGCAGGACAGACATTGCAGAAACCAAAAAGTACCTCTGTGTATGAAAGTGAAAAACTACTGAGGATATGAGACTGAATATAACAAACAAAGTCTTTCCAGAAAGAGACAGTGAAGGGGCACCTCCAGAAAAAGTGGACTATTGTCTCATTGTCCAAATGACAGAAAGAGCAGCTATGGTCTATATCCTGGTGCAAGTTTTGTTTTGCAGGGTAGCACCGGTGGAGAAGTTTGAAGCTCACAACCCAAGGTTTGTTCGTAATGAAATATTTGGAAGATAGAGTCCAAACCGTTTTCCATTTAATATCAGAAACAAACTGTCTCTAGCAATGGGTCACATAAGGTGTAATAGCATTGTCCTTCTGAAATAAGGATCTTATATTCATGTTTCTAGTGGAGGGTTTACAGGAGAAACAAATTTTACCCACAGCAGATTCAAAAACAGAAGAGTGTATGTCTGCAGCTCTGTCCTCCCCAGAATGAAGATGGCCCTTAAAAGAGCATGAGAACTTCTTTTGGAACAGCGTCCATAACAATAGCAAATTCCCTGGGAGGAACTGGGATAAAGTAGGTGGATAAAAATTCAGAATAAGACTTTAGGTAACCATCAGAGTTAAGTAATTGTTTTACAAAAATAATATTATTATTAAACCAGTTAGGGGAAAAACAGAGATTGCAAGTGTCTTTGTTTCATGGAAATTGGAGCATGTCTCTGGTAGCAGCAATAGCAGCAGCAACCACCCTCATTGAAAGATGCTCATGAAGCTTATGCAGGCCTTGCACAGGAGCTGCTGACAATTCTTCTTGGGATCTGGCAGGCATCAAAAGGGATCTTTTCCAGATGTCTTCTTTCTTTGTCTCTATCCATATTGTGTATGGGGTGCATTACCTGCCATGAGTGATGAAGCAGACCAGCATGGAAACTTCCCTCTCAGCATTCCCCAGTCAGTAAGAGCCACCAGCACCTCAAACAAGCCATTGGCACTCTTGTAGAGACAGTCTTTGCGCCAGTGTCCTTTCTGAATTAAAACAGTCAATTGAAAGAGGCTTCTGAGTCAGTGATGAATCTTCTTCCACACCTCCGTTCTCTGCCTCTGCTGCAGTGAAGGTGCCTGCTGCCTTTTTCTGGCACAGTTAAAAATATGATGATGGAAGCCATTAGCAGTTCTTTTTCAGTTTTGTCTTTCTTTGTTGTCTTCTTACTGGACTTGAGTCTGGCATGGCATCAGCCAGACATGGTTGCTGTGCCCAGTCCATACAGTTAGATTTCAGTTCAGTTGCTGTGTCAGGTTGCAGTCTTTAAATGATGGCATCACACTCTCAGGTGTTTCTCCCACTAACCTACTGCATTTCCATTACAAGAGGCACATCTAAAAGTTGCAGTGTACCTACTGTTTTATTGTGCTAATTTTCATAAGCAAGTTGTCTATAAACTTTGAATGTATTGACAATTTGTACAATTCTGTTGTAGTATATTGGCAATGTACTCTTGAAAAATGTGGGTAACACTTTATTTGACCACCTGCAAGGATCAGGAGTGTGCAAAAGACTGACATGATATTGTCATAAACATGACATAACACCTGTTAGGAACATGCTAACAGGTGTCATGAAGTGTCATTCAGTAAATAATGATACTTTTATTGAGTTGTTGCTTTAAAAGTTGGATGACAGGTGTTACGTTATGTTCATGACAGTGCCATGCCAGTCTTATGCACACCCCATCAAATAAAGTGTTACCAAAATGGTAATATATTGAAAACACAATGTAATTAGTTTCAGTAATTGACCCTTCTATGTTCTGGTAACCTGATGTGTTTGCAGTACTGTAGTGTGTATGAAGCATGTAATGTACAAAGTGACCAAGAAGAATAATAAAAGACATTAACTAATTAAAAAGTGTACTTCATTAGCAATTATAATAAACCAAAGGTATAATTGTAGCATACTGTAGTCACACTACTAATATGTAAAATATGTAATGCCAATAAATTTAAAATACATTTTAATATATTTTAAATGTAATTCAATCACAAAAATAGTACACTCAAAATATACTAATCAAGCAGGTTTATATTACATAAAAAGTACACTAAGTTTAACTTCAGTTGTCCAAAAAAAGTACATTGAAGTACACTTTAAATTGTGCTCTAATACAATTTAAATACTATTAAAACACCCATAGCACAAAATTAGTTGGTCCAAAGTGTCACACTTTAAGTTAACTAATCCTAAGTGAACTTGAAGTATAGTCATGATTAGTCTGACATAAAATATGCTCTTAAATACACACTTAGTATATGAATTTTTTGCCAGAGTACGCTCCATTATAATTATTAATATTAAGATAAGTGTCAAATCTGCCTGCCCCTCAAGCTAAGTTTGCTCTCTCTATCCTCCTGTGTATGACCTCTGTCTGATTATCATCAAAGTCCCTGGGTGTTGCCTTTTGGATCTCTTTGTGGAGATCTTCACCACTTCCACAGCAGCCTATACCCTCGGTTCCTCTGCTCCACCCATCCCCTGCTCTACAGGTCAGTTAAGATGAACATTTCAACGATACCCCTCCTTTATCTGTGCATTACCAGACTTCTCCCCTTTCTTCTCAGTGCTGTGTTTGACGACCGCATAATGAGTAGCAACCAGAATCTGAAAATAAATTTAACTTGTTTTTTTCATTGCAAACTCCTGTGTGTGGTTGAATTTCCGGGTCCCCACTGAATGTCCTTACACCATGGTGAACAACAGAATGTACTAAAGTTACTAAGAAAAGCAATAAAGCTTTCAAATTATTAAAAAGAAATCACAGCTTTCAGAATTTGAATAAATACAAGAATCTACAAGGAAATGATAATCCAACTTTAGAGGTGCTTAAACATGGCTGGAAAAAGGAAAAGAAAAAAATTAAAGAGCTTTGTATAGATAAATTCTACAGTTGATGAAATCCATTTATACCACCTTGAATACTTCCTGATGCTAAGGTAGATTTTTTTTTTCAATGTTGGAAAACAAGAACAAATGTGAATCTTATGAATAAACATATAGTACAAGTTTACATAAACAGTATTATAACCATGTACATATATGCACAGATGCTTTGAAAAACACAGCTAATAAGATGGGGACAGCATTTATTGTACACCAGTTTCAAATTAAAGTAGGAAAAGGGTTAATGATGGAGTCTCTGTTTATACCGAAGAAATGCTTGCTTTACTTTTAGTAGTTCAGTGGGTAGAAGAGGTAAAACCATTAAAATCAATCATTTGCTCACATTCTAGTTTGTCACAGGTCAGTTTGCAAGATAATCATTCAGATAGTAGACCAGATCTGGTCTACGTGACAAATACAACAAACACTTTATAGAATTAATATAATGGGCTTACAGGAAATTTTTTATGGGTTCTAGCACATCTTTGGGATAAGGGGAATGAAATAGCAGACGGACTGGCTAAAGAGAGCACTAATCGCATATTGGTTGATATTAATGTTAGTTTCAGTATAACATACATAAAAAGTATAATACAAAAAAATGAAAGAAAGATGGCAAAAGTTAAGGGTACAAGAAATGAAAGAACAGTAGTTTTAGGGAAATGTGATTGTGGGGAAGATGAGACAATAGAACATGTTATTTTGCATTGCAGGAATTACTATTGATTTATTGCAGAAAGATTCAGGAAGCAGATCAGGCTATATTTGATTTTTTTGAAACATTATAAGTTGTATAATAGGATCTTTTTTATGCCATGTGGTCCACACTCTTTACCGGTTGATGGCAGTAATGCTCAAGTAATGTTTTTCTTTGTTTTTTTGCCAACCGCCAAGAAGAAGAAGAAGAAGAAGAAGAAGAAAAATAAGAAGAAGAAGAGTTCTTTTGACGACAATACGTGGAGGGTGAGTAAAATTAAATATTGAGGCGGAAATGTTTCCATCTTTAAACTAATAAATCGGTGAACCACAGCTTTTCCAGACTAGATGAAGACAACAGAGATGAGTAGGAAAACCGCGAGAATTTTCAGGAGGAAAACTGAATTATTTAACAAACCAGTGTTCTGATTATCTGTGCTTCGTCGTCAGATTATTGCATCTAGTCAGCTATGGCTATCTGTCGGTGCTACCTTTCGAAAACCGCTCCCGTCAAATACCTTAGCAGTTAGGCTCAATGTTAAATACTGATTTCCGATTATTATATTTAAATGGCGCTTAGCAGTGACAACGTAGCATTTGAAAAATATGTGAATGACAAAATCTTTTCTGAAAGCACCTGAATTCCTGTTTTAAAATAGCTGCACTAAAATATAATTATCTAATATAATTATATGAGAATCCTACTTTCATAAAATACACATCTATGGTAGCACATGTTGATCTACCAAAACTCTATCAAAATGTCCTACCTGTTAAATACGTTGGTGGGTGTCACATTTTGCTACAGATTTTTTCATTTGAATGTCGTTAAAGCCAGTGGTGGATAAAATACCCGAACAATGTACTTAAAGACCAAAAAACAGACAAACATGCACTTTAGTAAAAGCAAAAGTACCACATAACATTATTACTTGAGTATAAGTTTAAAAAAAGTACTGCCTATTACAAATACTTAGAATTAAAAATAAAAGTAATTCAAATTCAAAATTACTTTATTAATCCCAAATTAAATATTGTAGCTCATCAAGATTCTTCAAAGAGCCATTGAAGATGGCGATGGCTGTTGGCCGGAAAGATCTCCTGAAGACACTGAACCTGAAGAAACCTCTGACTGAATGTATTACATAATAGCTAATACTATATCATTAAATGTACCTATCATACTTAATTTTAATACATCAGTAATGTGCCATTTTAATGAACAGATAAAGATAAAGAATGTTTTTATTGTGTTTACTTTCTGTGACACAGATTACATTTAAATTTGTGATTCTCTGCATCAGAATTTCAGGGATGACTTGTGTCACTAGTAATCCTTAGCTAAAGTCATTTTCAATAAATTAGAATATTTATGAAAAGTTAATGTATTTCAGTAAGACAGCTCAGAAGCTAAACGCATCATATAGATTATTTCCCCACAAACAGTTTTAAATCTTTTATTTGTTAATTATGATGATTTGTTGCTTGCAGCAAATTTAAAACATGACATTTCCAATTAGATTACAGAACAATTAAACAAAAACCTTGATGCAGAAATGTGGGTCTAATGAAAAATATGTTTAATACCTGCCAGAATTGTTTTCAAAATCTGACAAACGAGCCTCATCGGAACCCATGTTCTAATTTATTAAATATAACAGTAAATGTTAATATGAGATGGAGATTACTCCCTTGGCGCTAACATTAGTTTAATAACTAGGACTTGGAGGAGTTTAATGTTACCTGAGACATTCATGGCAGGAGACGCTGCGCTCCATGTGCCCCCGGCTGCAGTAATCAATGTTACTTGCCACTTCATGCTAGCTTTTGCTGATTGCAATCTATTTCGACAAGAAGCTTTGTAAGATTGCATAAAACTTCCTTAATTCTTAATTAACCGATCTTCTCCGGTTGTGGTTTCACATTCAATATCGGTTTTCTAGCTTCGTTAGCATTTCCAGTAATAATAGCTCTGTTAACGCTGCTTATCTTTGACGTTTCTCCCAGTGTCTGTAGCGCTGTGTCTGGTTCGGCAACAGCTGTGCTGTTTAGAGTCTGGTTTCACCTTTACAACCGACACCGGACTTTATTACCACAGACACTGGACCTGAGCTGACTGAGTTTGAAGCCTGGATCACGAAAGCTCTAGGACGAGTTCGCTCAGATAAGATGTCAATAAAACAGACAAAATGGCAGGTTTGATTCAAAATGGCCGACTTCCTGTTGGGTTTGGACCATGGCTCCAAGAGACTTTTTTGTAGGTCCTGACCAGTTACATATGTGTACCAAGTTTCATAATTCTGGGATAAAGCATTGCTGGGGGCTGATTTTTTAAAAATATTCTAGGGGGCGCTGTGGAGGAATTAGGCCATGCCCACCTAATATTGCACTGTATACCTGTCGGGAGGTGTACAGGGATTGATCTCAGTGAGTTTGGTGCAGCTGGGCTGAAACCTGTGGAATCTAGAGCCAAACGTATGTCGGTGGCGTGAGCTGTAACTTGGCCCACCCCCATGGCCATGCCCTCCAAATATTGTACTGCAGTCCTGTCGGGGGGGGTGGACAAGGATCGATCTCTGTGAGGTTGGTGCAGCTGGGAACTAATGAGGGGAAGTTATTCCACCTAGATGTGTCATGGCGAATGGCCAGATTTGAGGCTTGGCCACGCCCACATGCTTTGACATAGAAAAATTCCTTTGATAACTTTTGACCATCAGTGCCTCAAGACTGAGCTGACTAAGTTTGAAGCTTGGATCTCGAAAGCTCTAGGACGAGTTTGTTCAGATACGACGTCAATGAAATCGACAAAATTGCTACTTTGACCCAAAATAGCCGACGTCCTGTTGGGATTGGACCATCGCTCTGTGATACTTTTTTGTAGGTCCTGTCAAGGTTCATATGTGTACCAAGTTTCATAATTGTGGGATAAAGCATGGCTGGGGGCTGATTTTTTTTCAAATATTCTAGGGGGCGCTGTTGAGGAATTAGGACATGCCCACCTACTATTGCACTGGATTCCTGTCTAGGGTTAGGGTTAATGCTAATGCTTATGCTTCGCCACATAGAGACCAAGCACCCTGTGCTCAATCGGTGCTCGGGTGTTATTGTCTTCCTAACCTACCTCTAGTTCATAGAGGAACTGAGGTGTTCATATGAGAGCCGAGGCTCGGCTTGGCTCGGCTAGCTGCTGCCTCACGGCTGCGCTTCCGAGCATTTGAATGGAAAAATTTTAAAATTAAGCGATTTTGAAGAAGAAAAAAATCAAAATTTGTTAAGCTAAATAAAAAATAAATAGTTTACAGCAGTTCTCCCCAACCCCTGGGCCACGGACCGGTACCAGGCCGCGCAAGAAATAATTAAATATTTTCATTTAATATATTATCTGAGTCTGAATGATCTTTTATTTTGAAAATTCTTTAACCGGATTCTCTCAGTTGCGTCTTGCGTGTCAACATTGAGCCCACAAGCAGCAAAATGAGTAAGAAACAGATGTCCTTGGAAAGTTTATTTGCGAAAGGGAAAAGGCCTAGAGAAGAGACAGAAGAATAGATTTATCCCGGACCGGTCGGTAACTCCCACCTTTCAAGCCCACTCTGCATGATATGCGGCGACCGGCTCGATAATGTGGCAATGAAGTCTTCAAACTGCTTCACCACATAGAGACCAAGCACCCTGTGCTCAATCGGTGCTCGGGTGTTATTGTCTTCCATCACTCCCAGGTGGGACTGTCTCGTTGCAGACAAATAAGCCCAGGGTTCCCATTGATTTGTCGAACAAGTAAAATGTTCGTTTTTGTGGCACATCTGTATCTTATTTTGAAGAGATGTGTAAACGTTACCATAGCGACCAGAGTCAGAAAGCATTAGGGCAGTGGTTGAGACTAGAGGAGTAGGGCTTGTGAGTCTTAAGTCTGGTTCTCGTGGCAAGATTTTAGAATTTTCGGCCAATTTCCAAACCTCTGTGACCACAGAGCTGATGTCCAAGAGGTTTGATCGGTTCTTGTGTCTAGCCACACGGCAGGAGCAACACACCATACACAAACCGATTCCAGTCACTAACATCCCCATTCTAGAAGAAAATCACGTAAAATCCCCAACATATCATACGTGAATTTAGAATAAACAAACACGGATGACGATGTAGAAACAGTGATAGTTTGTGGACTCATTTTAAGTGATAAAAGACGTAACAAAAGAAAAGGCTTTGGATAAATGACTGCGTGAGCAGCTGGTCTATTTGCTGCATTAGGCACTAGACCGAGCTCTCAGTTCCTGGATCTCAGCTGTTTGGGATTCCCCTCCGTGCTTATGTCACTGCGCTGTCTGATTGGCTACCTGTCACATTTAACAGGCTGCGTTCTCGCTCACTGTCAGGGAAAACCTCACAGGCTGCGGTAGTCGGGCCAAAACAATGTTGAATATGTCCGATTTTAGATCGGTGCAGTCCCAACGTTCTACTGACTGGACCAGATCAGTCGTGACACACCTCACAGTACAGGAGGATCTGTTACGATTATCACAAGCGACAATCTGCGACAATCGGGGGTGCCCCCGGGCCACAGTAAAATTGACAAGCCTTGACCGGTCCGTGGTGGTAAAAAGGTTTACTTTAAAGTACAAACCACAAGGTGAATATAGCAATATAAATTATTTTATCATTATATTTTTCCATTATGACAGGAAAGGCTCTGCCTCACTTGCCTCCCCTGACCGCATGTCACTGGGTTAGTGCTGGTTTGTTAACTGCTAATGCACCAGCCAACCAGGAAAACATACATAAACTTTACAGGGAAGACAGAGCCACACGCTGGGCAGTGTATTGAGATGTAAATACTGCACATAATTCTTTGTTCACGAAGATAAATGACTCTCACCGCTCCTCAACACCTACAAGTTATTCCTGCGGTTCACACATACCTGCACAAACAGAGCTAAGAATTTTAGGGTGCATTCAGACCAGATAGTCCGGTAGACTCGGTTTGATTGGGGACTAAAATTGCAACATTTGTTACATTTTCAGAACTCTAGTTCGCATTCACAAACCACTAAGACTGACTGAAAAACCTGTTCCCCCCGTTGTCTGTGGAGGCGCTGCACCAAGAACTACTGAAGGAATCGACACAAAACCTCTGAAGAAGGCCAACACAACTTTCTTCTTCACAAAAGTAAACAAAAATGGAGCAGTGTCAGATTTTAGCAGTTGCAGGATTTCTTCATTGATACACATTACTGGTTTGGATGTCGTCTGTTAGCCACTAACGCTAGCGACGCTGCTGCAGGCGATGCTGCTGCAGGCACCGTTACTACGCGGTTAGTCTGTCCACTAAACCAGGCTGTTTCAATGCAGGATGAGCAGGAATCACAAAAATGATCGCAGTGCCTTTATTTTTTACCCGATTTCTATAAACATTGCTTAAATTAAATTATTGCTGATGTTTGTTAGTATTCTCCCTTGATATAAATCTGTAAACAGTTTGGTTTCTATCAAGATGCAAGAGAGGACTAAGCAAATTCCTCCATCCTATTTGATGATTATGTTCAAATAAATGAGGCAATTAGTTCAGTTTTTGTCATTTATTAAAGGTTTAAAAATGACAGCAGCTCCAGAGCGCCACAGCAATGGGACAATAAGTTGATAAAAAGTTGTAAAACAACTTCAAACTATTTATATTCTGCTATTCCTTGCTTAGTGTCGGCACGCAAACCCATTGATATGACAACCAACACAATGTCTTCGTTAACCTGTAGAGAGTAATATATTGACCAGAATGTCCTGCACTGTAGCTAACGTCCTGCTTTTTAAACGGTCTCTAGTCAAGTTGCTTTCAGACTGGTTTGAGAGTGCTCTTCAACTGGACCGAGACCTAGGTTTTTAGGCAGATCAGAGTTCAGTTTCTATGTCCGTTTCGGAATTCAAATTCAGACCTCCCCAAAAACTTGGACTTTCTAGACAAACGGATTAGAGTCTGATTCTGGACTCTAATCCTGGGTTGGTCTAAATACATCCTTAAACTTTTACGTTGATATGGAGTTCGCCCAAGAAACATAATTCCTCACAGGGTGTTGATGTAAGTACAGTGGGAAAAAAGTATTTAGTCAGTCACCAATTGTGCAAGTTCTCCCACTTAAAAAGATGAGAGAAGCCTGTAATTAACATCATAGGTAGACCTCAACTATGAGAGACAAAAAGAGAAAAAACATTCAGAAACTCACATTGTCTGATTTTTAAAGAATTTATTTGAAAATAAGGGTGGAAAATAAGTATTTGGTCACCAACAAACAAGCAAGATTTCTGGCTGTCACAGACCTGTAACTTCTTTCTTCAGAGGCACCTCTGTCCTCCACTCATTATCTGTATCAATGTCACCTGTTTGAACTGGTTAACAGCATAAAAGACACCTGCCCACGACCTCAAACAGTCTCACTCCAAATTCCACTATGGTGAAGACCAAAGAGCTGTCAAAGGATACCAGAAACAGAATTGTAGAGCTGCACTAGGCTGGGAAGACTGAATCCGTAATAGGCAAGCAGCTTGGTGTGAACAAATCTACTGTGGAAGACCTACAAGACCACTGCTAATCACAAGATGATCACAAGAATGGTGAGCAAAACTCCCGGAATCACACAGGGGGACCTAGTGAATGACCTGCAGAAACATGGCTGGGTCTTTCAGCATGACAATGATCCCAAGCACACTACCAGGACAATAAAGGCGTGGCTTCGTAAGAAGCATTTCAAGGTCCTGGAGTGGCCTAGCCAGTCTCCAGATCTCAACCCCATGGAAAACCTTTGGAGGGAGTTGAAAGTCCGTGTTTCCCGCCGCCCAGAACATCACTGCTTTAGAGGAGATCTGCTTGGAGGAATGGGCCAACATTCCAGCAACGGTGTGAGCCAACCTTGTGAAGACTTCCAGAAACCGTTTGACCTCTGTCACTGCCAACAAAGGATATATTACAAAGTATTGAGATGAACTTTTATTATTGACCAAATACTTATTTTCCACCCTTATTT